>JAPMOQ010041062.1:3832542-3865880 GCA_026543055.1 Argiope trifasciata | reverse complement strand
AAATATGTTTTCTTTTGCCAAAACTTTGTCAGGATGAATAAAACACAGAGATTAAAAAATAAACTATTATAGTTGATAATTATGTCATATCCGTATTGATATTGCATCCCCTTTCCGCAAACATGGAAAGGGGATGCAATAGCTTCTCAGGATAAAGACCCCTGAGCACCCGAAGGCAGAAGTCTGACTTCTAGTTCAAATGAAGATGCAACACACAGACATGCGTTCACTTGCACAACCTCTTTTTACAGGGGGGGGGGAGCTCATTCACACATCTCACCGATAGAACAGAAAGGAAGAATAGTCATTCCCGAACCAGGACTCGAATCCGGGAAGTACAGATCACGAGGAAGATACGCTATCCCTAAACTAGGACGCCAGCAATATTATTGTTAATTCGATTATAACATACTAGATATGTTCTGTTTAGAAATGTTATGAAAAAGTATAAATGATTAAATTACATCTTTGAAAATCAATGACGATTAATCATAAAACACTATTTAAAAAAAGAAATGAACATCGAACTTACCATCTTTGAAAACGTAAGCCAGTACATTGAAATCTCTGAATCGCCCGGCAAAACATTCTGATTTCCCGATGTGAGCTTCACGAAGTGCTCTTATACTTCCAAAATTAACATACAAACGACCAAAACTAGTAAAACTGAAAATATCTCCATATTTGTCCTTCAAGGCTTGCATTTGCACGTGCGCGTCTTGGCTGTCGAGGAAAGGCCAGTATCCAATATATGGTAAGCCTGTTGGTCCCGGAGGCAAATCTCTGTTTTTGAGCTTATAGTATATGACACTAACCAATACAGTGATTAAAGTTAGTACGATAGACATTGGAGAAACAGTGGCAATCCATCCGGAGATCATGGTGATTGATCCTTTTTCATTGAAATAAAAATTACATTTGTAAGAGGAAAAAAGAAATTTTGATACATTTTGATATAAATAGATTATTATTATTATTTTTAAAAAAGTGAAGATATTTTGAAAATGAAAATTAACTACTTCTGTAAACAAATAAATAAGTGCAACAGAACTTTTCTTACTATGAATTATTACTAACATATATATTATTACTAATTTTCTATTAACCAAGATATGGGAACTATATCATTACATTTTTAGACAAATATAAACGAATAAACAAATAAATGCAAGTTCTTAGGATTTTGTTTTCAATAAAGGAAATATCTGGTTTTTCTGCCTCCAAAAACGTTTAGAACATTTCAATTTGTGCATTACCTGTCACGCGTAGAATCAAAAAAGTTGCAAATTTTGTTCTGTCACTCATGATTGGTCGGTTTTCAAGGCTGATTTCTATTGTATGTAATTCAATTTTTTTATTTCTTTATGTTGTGCTTGTGTAAAAAAAATATACCTTTTTGCATGTGATAATTAGAAATTAACCACGCTTCAAAAATAATTTCCTAATCCAGAGTCCGCCTTCATTGTAATTTTATCTTCGAAGTTGAAGAGGTTTTTAATTTTCCAGCGGATTCAAAACGCTCACGTTAGAAAATTCCTTCCAACTCAGTATATGATTCATCATTTTGCTCTCATCATGACTTCGACAAAGAAATCTTCACAAATATAAGGCATTTTTGTTAATTGTGTCCCAGTGTCTAATGTCTAAACCGTTAAAAGTAAACATATATAACGTACTTAAAAATGCTTTAATGACCATAAAGGTTTATATTTTATACCTGTTGAGACAATAAACGTAAAGCTGAAAAACATTTCGATATTTAAATTTGTAGGCATTCCCTGTCTTAACTATTGAAATAAAATCTTTTTTTTATCACTAGAATTGAGGAATTAAAGGCCATTTAAAGTAAATAAGGGATGGTGCACAAATGTATTTCAGGGTATATTTAGCAGTTTTTGAAAAAGTGGATGATAAAATAAAATTGAAAACATAATTGCATTTTTATGCTACCATATATAATATTTATTTAATTAATAAAACAATGCAACATATTTTTATTTTATAGATACACAGTTAATTGATCTCATTCTTTTCAGTTGAGCAAGACAATTTTCTATTTCTACTGCATATCAAATAGAAACCAAAAACAACATATTTGTCGTACTTACTATAAAAATCTGTGATTCAGCACTTTCTTCTGGTTATCGATATGATCAACGCTACAACAGCATGTTTCATAGCAACTTTAACTTGGTAGAAATGAGCCAAGTATTAAGACGTTATAGACTTCCTCCCACTACTTCTCACGTTTTTTCTAGTTTTTAAACTACTCAATAGATGACACCACCAAACGACACAATAATTATTCAATAATGTTTGTGAAAACAAAGCGTGTCTTATTTAAAAAAAATGTATCTTAAAATGAATATCAGATTATAAATGATTAAGGATTCTTAAATTAAAATATAATGTGCATCTAAAATCCTTCATGCTTAATCTAAACCAAAATTAATTTCAAATAATCTATAGTAGATTAGCCGAGAGCCATTTTGAATTGGTTTAAATGATAATATTCAGGAGTTAAGCATGCTGTCTAGAAAACTAACCATTTTCTTAAGCTTCAAATTATATATTTATATTTATGTAGCTAGCAGAGTACCTTATATCCTTAAAAAACCAAAACAAGACTCCAAGCGTTTCAGAATTCCATCGGTTTCGTTTATTCTCTACACTTCACATCATCATCTACAAACTATTGCCAGATTTCAAAAGATTTACAATTGATCATAAGTTATTATACAAAATAATATTAATAAAATATGTTCATCAAAGAGAAAATTCGTTTGCTTTTATTTTTAATAATATTTAACAGAAATAAATTTTGTAGCAGTTTTAAAATATCTGAAAAGGAATCATCTGTCTGTTAACAGATGATGGCATTTACCAAACTAGGAGAGTTAGTGATTGAAATAGCATTTAAAATTAGTTGTACTGATTTTATTTTAAACTTAAACTGAAAAATGTATCTAATTATATTTTTAAATATAAAGTAAACATATGTCAAAATAGCTAGCGAACATGGATTTGTTAATTTAAAGTAAACATATAGAGCAATTCAAAACAAACAGAGAGGAAATGCTAAATTAAGAGTGTAATACAAATTGCTCCTTTATCAATGATTTAATAAGTAGTAAACCAAATATCCGAACCTGGCCATGATTTAGTTCTTTTATCCTACTACCGAATGCCATATGTCAGAATATTTTATGTTGCATTGCATTTGGAAAAAGTTAAGAAAAATTTAGGTTTAAAATTTTATTTAAATTATAAATATATATAAATATATATTAAATTTATTATAAAAATTTATGTTTTTATAACGAAAAAATAGATAATTAATCATGTATGCAAGTAAGAAAGTAGCAATTGAATTGATAAATTTCATTCTGAAAATGAGATTCTTAAAATTACGAAGTTAGAATAAGGACTAATTGGACATTTTTGAGGATTTTTTTATTTGATAGGCATTTTTATTCAACCCGTGGCATTCAGATTTCTTGTTAAGGTCCTGAGTGAATAAAATCTCCCCAGGCCAGTATGATCAAAGTTTTGTAGGCCTCGTAGGACGCATTCCTCCTGCCCTTAACCCTCAAAAAATCCAAATGAAAAGCTAAAATTCACCCAAAGCTGTGTTTATATTGGGAATAGATCTGAAAATCCTTAATTGAGAGGAAAAACAGTTTCGATATTAGTATATTTTTTAAAAACATTTATTGTCATGTAAAAATATTTATTGTCATATTTATTGTTTTTTAAAAATATTTATTACCATCCAATTAAAAATGAAACAAATCCAGAAAAATAATGTAAAAGAAAAAGGATCATTAAATAGAAAAAGAAATATAAGGGGTAATAGTATATTTTGAAATTATTAGTTTTATCTTTTCAAACCTCGTTCAACATATTACTTTAACGATCACGCGATGTATTGTAAAATTTTGAAAACAGAACTCTTTGGCATTTAAGTTCAAAAATTTAAATACCATTATAAATATTATTTATGTATTTATTATAAGAAAATTGACAAGGACTAAGAAAAATGCGAATATTTTTTAATTTTAATCTAATAAAATTTGGAATAATTAAAAATATTCCTTCAAAATAATTAATTTCGAAAAAAATATTATTACATCATGATTATCAATTTCAAGAGATTTTCAGGTCACGAGGGCTCAATAATGTTAGACGAAAGTTAGACTCCTTACAGAAAAATATCCCTTGTTTGAATTCCTGTATGAGAGTGACCCTTGGAAAAGTCTTCAGGTCGGATTCGTAATTATTTTCTTATATTAACTTAATATTTTTACGAGCTTAGTTAAGTTCATCTGTGTTAGTAACAGCATTAGTGCTCTCTAAATAAAGTTGTATCTATTTTTAGTTTGATATATGAACTGAGAAACAGTTTTCAAATGAAATTTAATAATGTTTGTATTTTTGATTATGATTATCTATAACTGTTATTTTTTAACGAAGTAAAATACATTAACAATGGAAAGATGGGCAATAATAAAAAATATTTATATAAAGCTTTTGCGATTTTTTTCTCTGTTATATTAAAAATTCACATAAGTTTAAATAAGTTATTTTATGATAAAAACATAATTTAATAAAAAGAAAGAATTGAAAATTTTGAAAATATGACGTCTATTTCCTACACAATTTGTATTCCTCCGAATCAATGCTTTGTTATAATGGGAAACTGTATTATTTAATTGTTTAATATTTAATTGTCGAGACATTAAATCTGAATAATTGAGATATTATAAACATTTACATTTTAATATCCCCCTTTTTTATTTTTGAATACTAGGAACGAGTTTCAGATATCGCATAAGATAAATAATTAATTAAAGGAGAATTTTTTAAGACTGAGAAGTTTTGGATTTTCCATGCTTGTTCAATATCAGAGAAACCATTAAAGTAATTATGTTTACGACTTCTTTTAAATATAATTTTGTAATTTTGAAGGATTTAATGAAAATTTTATTTAATTGAAATATAAGCCGATTTTCTAGTATCATTTAATTTTTAAAAATATATGTAGAGCTTACTGTCATACAAAAGATCAAGCTTCGATTTCTCAGTTTCTAAATGTTATCATATCTTCCACTTAATCAAAGGTATCTCTAGCTAATTATTCCGACCAGCCTATAAGCATACGGATCAAACTGAAGGACTGGACCACCACGACAGCAAAAATGACTTGAGTCCTGAGGGTAGCACCTGTCTTGGTACATATCTTCCCAAGAGATGTCATCTATGCGAGGTAGCTAGCTCCTCATCTTTTTCCATATCCCACCAGGGCGGTAAGAACCATTCACAATATCAGGAGCTTCCCATCCTCATTTCATTTCTGAATCTTTCCAATCGAAAACTGAACAGACACATCTAGACAGTAAATAATTAAAGAACTTTTTAATCTTATTGTTTTATTTTTTATATTTTATTTTTCAAAATAAATTTAGTTTTCCATGGAAGTTGAAGAACTTATTTTGGCCGTAATGTTATTTACGGTAAAATCCTTCCAATAGGGATATCGTGAAAAGTACTAAGGCTCAGTAATGGATAACGAAACTTTTTTCTACATGGAAACTCGAAATTGTAATAACAAAAAACGTTTGCAGCTATTAACAATGCACAGGCAGCAGTTCGTTATTAGACAACCATAACAGCCTTAAGAGATCAAAGAGAATTCGCTTGAATCAGCGCAGAAAAGTAAGAATTTTCTGGATTCGATTGACTACTACTCTCGAATTTGTATTGCGAAAGTAATTAAATGTATTCCTCAATTCACCTCGAATTTGAGTAGAGAAAATGATTAAAAACAATCATTTCATTTCACATTACTAATTAATCTTATAACCACCCACCACCATATACAAGATGCATTTCTATGTTAATGAAATTCCTAGTACATTTTTGTAGTTGGGGTACCTATTCAATTAAAATGTTTCAATCGATTGTAATGCCAGAAGGTAAATTAATATATGATTTTACACGACGTGACTATGTTATTTCAATGTGACATTTGATTTGATACGAGTGCGTTACTTTCAAAATGACTGTAAAGTCACATATGTTCATTCATATAAATACAGCACGAAATTTTTAGTAATCATTATAGCTTAGCAGAAAATTTTAGACGACGTGAATACGCCAGAGTGACTTTTCTTTACATGTTTAATGAATGTAACATTTTCCGAGTGACTTTAACGCCAAGTGAATTGATCCAAAAGATATAAGCATATGTAACATTTAGTTATATATTTATAACATTGCTGAAGTGAATATAAAGGCATGTAAATTGACACAAATGAGAGCAGTACGGAATTGTAGAGGATGCGCCAGAGAAACTTACTTATTTGAAAGCTCAATAAAAACAAAAGTACTTTAGTTATTGTTTTATTTCTTTTTTATGTGAGAATACAATATCCCATTTTTTTCATACAGTTTTGAAAATGATATCGGTTAAATGGTGACCCCATTTCCCACTGATTAAGTCGATTTTTGAAGTTCGTGTGCACTCTTCGTAGCATATCAATCGGTATGTTGGCAATGGCATCTCGAATGTTGTTCTCGAGGTGAGTTATTCTCCATGGTCGATTAACATAAACCAAGGATTTCAAAGTGAGCCTCGTCACTGAAAAAACCGATCGTGTCTTCAGGCACGAAAGTCAAAAGAACTGGTTCACTTACGATTGCGAATTGTATACTATCTATGCATCCATCAAAAAATTCCGTCATATGCTTGAAGGTAGGAATTTTTTAATTTATACCGATCAAAAATCCCTTATTTTTACAAATAGCATTTCACATGCATTTTGACGGGCAACAAAATCGCTTAATTCTTGCACAACAGCCAATTTATAGAGATAAAATGGAAGGTCTTGATGGAGGAAGGTCTCGTGGTGTCAGAAATTCCCAGAGCAGCTGCGTGTTTGCAAGCCGAACACAGAACTGATTGCCTCACTCTTTCGACATTTTCTGGAGTTCTAGTGGTCTTTCTGAATTTCTGGGGTTAGTGACTATCCCGAAATAAGTTAATCCACAATAGAATCGAATTACGGTCAGGATCGGGTATGTAAGGAGGAATTTCAAAGCGAGAGAGGAAGGCATGTTGCGTAGCAACAAATGAGCGACCGTTAGAAAAGGAGCCCTCAACGGCGTAAGCCCGCTGTTCTCTAGATCAGAGCATGATGGCAAATGACTAGAAAGAAAACAAAGTTGGGACTTTCTCCTCCAGTAGCACCACCTACACTCCTCTGCCCAACCAACTCATCGCTCGGGATTTTTTTCAAATAATTAAGTTTCTCTGATACACCCTGTAAATATTGTATATAAGCAGATGATATTAGATGATATATTGGGATATTTATATTTTAAGTAACACAGTGTGTTCATGCAATTCATTAATTTATTACATATTATATTGCAGTAACGTCATGCAAGTCAACACAAATGAGAGCAGCACGAAATCGTAAATACCCATTATTGTATAAGATGTTAGATGACATGAGTAGGCACTGTGTTCATACTGAATAAAATTTCATAACATATCTGTATGGTAGTGGCATTTTCTACATAAATGTAGATTCACGTGAATTGATTCAAATGAGAGCAGCAAAAATGAGTGAATTCAGTATGCATTGCAAAAGAAGCATCGTTAGCTTCATTTTTGGTATTTATTACATTTACTGTTGTAAAATAATAAACAATCGGTTCGAATATTTTTTTTAAAGACAAGTGTCATATTATTTCATTTTCCATTCAAAATTTGTTTTTAAAACAATATTTTGCTCTTTTATTTTAGTATAAACACTTCAATAATGGATTTGTTATCATTTTTGACATGTTGAAAGCAAGCTCTTTTCAACATTTCAAAGACAAACAATAAGATCATATTTAAATGATTTAAAAAAACTTTTGCATTGCAAAATCAAAATTACGAAATGGAAACAATTGTTTCTTCGAGTAAATGAAATTTCCACGAATAATTGTAATTCTTTTTATTGCTCCGGATTGTGAAACGAATGGTTAAATTAGATAAAAAAAAAAGTCGAATAGTACTTCATTTTCAAATGAAATTATCATTTGTATGAGTTTATACGATACATTTCATAATAATAGATGAATAAAATCAATGAATAAGGTTAATTAATTTCTCTAGAAATCAATATGAAGTAAGATCACTGGGGAAAATATTTTTGATTGTTAATTAATTGACCTTTTTTATATACCTTTTATTGCATGCGCATACATTTAGTGTTTTAACTAAAATTTTTCCGATTTGCATAGAACTTGTTAAATATATTATCACATGAGAGAATATATTCATGAAATATTATTACCAATCCCAAATACATAACTAAAATTATTTTTTCGGTATCATTGAAAAAATATATTAAAAATAATATTTAACATAAATTTAAATATTGCTTTTAATTATTACTAAAATTTTTCACGTTTTAAAATTAAATATTAAAAAATAAAATAGCAGAAAACCAGTTTATCTAGAATTTCAATAAAAAGTTAAGCTTTCATTAGAAATTTTTTGCGTTTCTAAAAACTTTACTGACTTGTTAAGCTTTATTGCCGGAACACCCTGGGTCCTGAAGTAAAGAAGCTATATTGAAAAAATTAGCAATTAAATTAAAAAGTAGAAATTAAAATTTTAAAATTAACTCTAGAAATACTTGTTTTATACCTGTTTTTTCACTCTTTTATGTTCCTATCAATTTAGATTTAAAGCTTACTTCAAAATCTATTCAACAGATTTTGAATATATTGATCAATGTAATATTTATTTAAAAAGAAAAAAGTAAGCAGCGCTTGTTGTTATAGAAATTGCTGTTTAAAACTGATAAATAAACTATTCAAAGTTGTAAAAGCTTTTTTATTACAGGATATACAATAAATAATTCATCACAAATAATAATTTTTAATAAGCATATTCCGAAGCAAAATTACAAAGAATGAGACTGTTTTCTGAGTCCTCTTGTTTTCATGATGTATTATAAATCAAGTGATGTACAAGTAACATTTTCCCGCTTGCTGTAAAAAAAAAGTTACATATTTACGCATTTTGAAAAAAAGAAAATTATTTTCATATAATGGAACTAAATAAATTTTTTAATCAAACTTTTTGATGGATAAATTTTCCATGTTTAGACATCGATTTCTGCCAAAATGTACAAATATGAACAATAAATTCACATATATTTTTTGTAGACACTTAATGTCTCTTATTTTCTGTTTGTTTAAGTCTCTTATTCAAATATATGGACGGATATCTTTTGAGAATTCTTAGAAAACCTCCCTGTCTCCCTGACCATAGTTGTTACTTATTGTCCTTGGACCCTGTTACGTCCTAGCTCAATAAGTATGACAGTCAAAGAAATCATTAATGCAATTTCATTATAAAAAAAGCTGAGACTCCTATGTATATCTGATACATGATTGATCCTGATACATCCACAGATTCAATCCTCTGTCAATATTGGTTGATATTTGATACAATTTGATGATTTCAAAAACAGATAAAAATTGCAAAACTTACATATTAAGGAAAACATAAGAACAGAATGAAATTAAATTTTTAACTTAATTCTCATCTTCATCAAGAATTTTTATGCTTCAAAGTTATGATAACGAATATTAAAAGTAATTATGAAAATTAATGTATGGTTCATGACTTGGTATAACAATCCTTTGTGCAATTGACTTAAATATCAGTTGTTAGTCATTTGGTTTGATATTTATGTTAAAACTAAATATAAGTACAGCCTCATCATTGATTTAGATAAATATTTCACGTTCTCAACCTAATAACTATAACTGATAAGCCGTGTGTTGATAATTATTGACAATCTTCAGAAAAACTATTCTTCACGAGACAAATCTCACTATCAAAAAAAAAAAAAATGTATCAGTTATAGGCCAATGAGACTCAAATTTATTTCTAAGAAATAAAAGGTAATTTTGATATTTTTTATATTTTCTTGCTATCAGCAATGATTTGAATTTTTATCTTTTGACCAACTTTATTTGTGTACTTGTATAATGAAAACCCAAAGAAAATTTTGTTTTAATTTTAATTGTTAAATTTTAGGATCTACATTATCACTTAGTCACGGAAGAGGCATTATTTAAAATAAATACTGAAGGAATATTCATTAACAATTAGCACAAGTACTGAAAAATTGTATAAACTGATACGATTTATAATTTTACTGCATATTCCAAGTTTATATTTGTTCAAATTTAAAATAATTTATTTTTAATAAATTTTCCACATTTTATGAAAGAAAAACTACAAGAGAATTTCAGCATTATTCAACTAGCTGCATTCATATTAAATAATTATTAAAAGCTGCTGATCCTTTAAAAATATATTTTGAGAATAATTTTAGTTACCTTATCGTTTTTATTTTATTACATTAACTTATATCAGAAATTACAGCAAATGTAATTTTTGTTCAATGTATGAAATAAATCAAATTTTTTTTCTCTCTATATATATACAAACATGTGTGTGTGTGTATGCGTGTGTAATTATATTTGAAAATCTGCTCTCAGTTTGAAATAATTAAAAGTTTTTTCTTAATTTAGCTTATTTTAACATCACTTCATTCTAAAATATTCTCTTCTTTCTTAATTCCATTTCATTTTTTATATTTAATTAAGGCTGCGAAAATGCTTAAAGTTACCTTTTCACACTCTCCGAGTGATGGGATAAAAATGACAATTCTAGGAAATTCTTTTACAAGATATATTATAACCCTTGTATTTATATGTCAAAATCTTATAATATTTATTCGCTGGCAAAAGTATTTTCGCTGTATTTTAGTTTTTCTTCATTCCGTTCTGTGTTGTGCTCAACAAGAATCCGGCTTGAAGACTTTTTCAAGGGCCCCCTTCAGACAAGGATTCAAAATAAGGGATTTTTTTTTTCTGATAGGTTTTTAGTGATAGTTTTTTAAAATTTTAATCTTGAACGAATCCGAAATAATTTTTAGTTTCGTTTCGTTTCCTAAAGTATTTTAACTAAGTTTATTTTTATTTTTATTCAGATGTATACGTATCATTCACAATGTAGGAAATAAAATTAACAAAATCTTAGACAATAAATATTTAAAAATCAAGATAAGTTATGTAATAAATGCTTTTTGAATTTTTCGTAATTAAAAACAATTCCTACTTATATTTACATTTCTAATAAAATAACAATAAAAAGTAATGCTAACATTAAAATGTTCCAATTTGTCTCAAATGTTACCGGTTATCTATAACGAAAATCTTGAAAATATGCCTAGAAAAAAAGGAAATGATTAGAATAGAAATCAATGTGGTATAATTTTGTAAGGAAAATCATAAATATAAATAATACAATACATTATTCATTAATTTTTTCTTAGTTTGTTATAGATTAAATGATATATTTTTTAAAAAATAAAGCGTATATTCAATCAAAGAAAGAGATACTTTTTGTCAATGAATATAGACTTCGATGTGAATTTTAAATATTCTGTTTTATTCCATATTATTATTCGAAAAATAACGTGATAACCTACTTTCCTAACTCGTTCTAAATATTTGAATACAATTTTATTGTAAAATAGAATATAAATTAAGAACTTAAACAAGTAATTTTGCGTATAATATGTAACATGATAAAATATCTAAGATGAGGCGATTACAAAATATAAATTGAAATTTTAAGACAAAAATGTATATTTGTATATTCAAAGTAAAAATTCCAGAATAAAAATAATTCATTTTTCAATTAATAAATGAAGAGTTTAAAAAAATTCCTGAAGAAAGTTTTTCCTGAATTATTTTGGAAGCTATACAAAATAATTTCATTTCAATTATTATGATTTAAATTAATTTAAAACTTATGAGATTGTTTTTTATTAGTTTTGTTTTTAAATATTTTTTTTCTACATCTATAGAATATGTTTACCAATCCTAGCTCAGTTAAAAATTTTATAAAATTACATTTCCTTTAATTTGTATTTTAACCTTTCCCACCTAGTTTATAAAAAAACCGACTTTTTGAAAAACCAGTTTTAGCCGGTTTTGAATTTTTGTTCTCCCTAAAAAATTAAATAGGGATTTTTAAAAAAATTTAATTTATATGAAAAAACGAAATAAATATCGAAGTCAAAATCTATAAAAATATTAAAGATTACTTGTACGTATTAATTACACAAAATAACGAAAACACAAACAAAATTTTCAAATAATATTTATATTATACAACTTAATTTTAAATTCTCCTAGGAAAATATCATTTTAAAAAACATAAAATATCTAGTGAATGGTTTAGTATTCTTGTTCTTATTTTGGATATAATATTGTCTAAAATTTAAAATACTCGTTCACTAGCTATTTAACTTGATTTTATAGTTTCGTGGCATCAAATAACAAGTTTTTTGTTATTTTATTCGTTGCTTGAAGTAATAAAAATTCAAATTTTAGTGTTTTTGGATTGTTGATTTTTTCTTTAGGGTCTTTAAGAAATTTATGAATTGATACTACCATGGTGCCTTTTTTTTAAAGCATTACTTTGATGAGTAATTCCTTCGATTTGCTGTTCATGGGAATCGGTTTCCACAGAAGGATTTAGAAATATTCTGGACAATATATTTCCTGATAACTTAATAATTTCAATTTTTGAAGCTAAAGAATGAATTGCACTGGATTTCTTCGCTGAACTAGAAATGCGTTGTGGATTTTGAAAATACAGAGAAAGAGTTGATCATTCTACTTGCCTTCTTTCTTGAATTCATTCTTCTAAACATATGATAATTTCAAACTTTGAAATAAGCTTAAAAATATAAACACTAAAATGATTTTTTATTTCATTTAACAGAAACTCAAATATGCCTTCACTTGTTAATAAATTGGCATCTTAAAGCCCTAAGAATTTAGTTGCGAGTCTAGGACGAGTCTATACCAACCAATAAAATTCAAAATATTTGTTTTTATTTTTGAAGAATATCCAGGTGTTTCGGAAAATCTGTGTTTAAATTTAAAAACCTGTTTTCAAATGTGAAAAATTTATTTAAAAAAAATCGGTTTTGAAAAGCTTTCAAACAATATTCCCAGCATTTCTTCTATTTAATGAGTAGTTCTCCCTAATTAATAATGTAGTAATCATTAATTCAAGCTTTTCTCCGGTTTTTTAATTACTAGTTTATTAAGTTGGAATGGCTATTAAACCATCGTGAGGGAATAGATCTGATAAAAGTTATGTCAACGATATCAGACGTGTCTTAGACATTCCCTACTTATCCAGAAAGTTATGTCCATCTAGCCATATCTTCAACTTAAGGGAAAGATGAAAACCACTCGGTTGCATGGTTGAAAATACGGAAAATTCATTTCCAATCGGTTTAATTCCGGAGAATTTAAAGTAGCTTTTGGTTTCATTCTAAGTTTTCGACGTTTACAGAAAATACTAAGAAACGTAGAAATAATAAAAAAAAACTAGTTTTGGAAGTCTTCAACTCAAACGATAAAAACAACTTCTAAAATTTGGACTAAAATCGATTTTGTACATAGTCAGATACCTTAAAAGACGTAAGGAGGAGAGAGAATTAGAGAAATTCCAGTGAAAAACTTCAAAGAAACTTAAAACCCTGTCTCATATGATTGATGGCAATGGTTTTTGAAGAGGGCATAAAAACGTGATCTACGATATGACAAAGGCCCGAAATGTCTCAGCGATTACGCAGAAAACTAATTAGGTTTATGCATAACTGCTGGTAATAAATTCCTCCTGTTCTGTACATTTGTATTTATCCGGCGTCCATGCACAGGAATAGCGTGTCTTCTCAGTGATCTGGGTGTCCCGGTTAGGGCATGATTGTTATTCCGTTTTATCTGGTAGCGTTAGTGTGAATCTCCTAGTAAAAAGGCGTTATGCATGCAAATGTAAAACATGAAGTAGCTAAGTCGTGCTTTTGTTCCTAGTTGGTGCTACTGAAAAAACAAGGGACGCTCATTTAGGCTTAAATCGCAAACAGCTTTCTATCAGCGGGCTTGTAAAACTGCCACAAGTAACAGCGACATTTATCTTTTGTTATGTTTCATAGGAATTTCGAAAAAACGTCCGAGAACTACGTAGCAGTCCGTTGCAAATCTACATGATACTAGTACATATATCTTAAGTCATATTAGATATCTTGGGTTATTTTTTATAATGTCACCCATAGCTTCAAGAAAGTGAAGTAAGAGCATGGATATTAATCTTAAAGGAATCAATAAGACTGTTTTTCTCTTAACTAGTACTTACACTCATTTACACTGAAGTGACAAAGGTCATGGGATGACTGTTAATATTGTGTCGGTCCTCCTTTTGCCCGGCGAAGTGCAACAACTCGACGTGTCATGGAGTCCACAAGTCGTTGGAAGTCCTCTGCAGGAATATTGAGCCATGCTGTCTGTATAGACGTCCATAATTGTGAAAGTGTGGATGGTGCAGGAGTTTGGGCACGAACTGACCTTTCGATGATGTCCCATAAATGCTCGATGGGATTCATATCGGGCGATATAGGTGGCCAGATCATGCGCTGGAATTGTGCGGAATGTTCTTCAAACCAATCGCGAACAGTTCTGGCCCGGTGACATGGCGCATTGTCATCCATAAGAATCCCATCGTTGTGTGGGTACGTGAAGTCCATAAATGGCTGCAAGTGATCCGCAAGCAGCTGAACATAACCATTTCCAGTCAATGATCGGTTCAGTTGCACCAGAGGACCGAGTCCATGCCATGTAAAAACAGCCCACACCATTATGAAGCCACCACCAGCTTGAACAGTGCCTTGCTGACAGTTTGGGTCCATGGCTTCGTGGGGTCTGCGCCACACTCGAACTCTACCATCAGCTCGTAACAACTGAAATCGTGACTCATCTGACCACGCCACGGTTTTCCACTGGTCTAGGGACCAGTCGATATGCTCATGAGCCCAGGAGAGTCGCTGCAGGCGATGTCGTGCTGTCAGTAAAGGCACTCGAGTCGGTCTTCTGCTGTCATAGACCAAGGAAGACAAATTTCGCCGCACAGTCCTATCGGACACGTCCCTCGTACGTCCCACATTGATTCCTGCAGTTATTTAACGAAGTGTTGCGTGTCTATTAACATTGACCATTCTACACAGGAGTCGGCGGTCTCGGTCGTTAAGTGCAGTTGGTCGCCCACTGCGCTGTCCATGATGGGATGTGATGCCTGAAATTTCATACTCTCGGCAAACTCTTGATACTGTGGATCTCAGAATGTTGAATTCACTAACGATATCCCCAATGGAATGACCATGCGTCTAGCTCCAACTAATATTCCACGTTCAAAGTCTGTTAATTCTCGTCGTGCCGCCATAAATCACGAAAACCCTGTTCACATGAATAACTTGAACACAAATGAAAGCTCTGGAAAATGAACTGCGCATTTATCCTTTTTCGCTGCGATACTACTGCCATCTGTATATTTGCATATTGCTATCCCATGACTTTTGTCACTTCAGTGTATATTAGCTGTTTGAAACGGGGCCGCGAGGTTCTTTAGATGTTACTGCAACCGGAGCTCCCACATCCACTTATTGCTCCCTTTTAATAATTACTCCATTTTCATGCTGATGTAGAGCTTGTAACGGTATTTAAAATAATGCAATCTTCTTGTAGATAACCTTTCTTAAAATTTTACTTTTTCCTGTAAATAATCTGTCTTAAAAAATGTTAGCCCTCCAATTGATGGTCATATTTTAATAATATATAATGCAAATCCTTTATAATTGTAATGTTTCATTATAATATCCCTTATAATGTAATGTCATCCATTTCCTTTTACAAAGTTAAATGCCTACGGACTGCCAGATGAGTATCAGCTTCACTAGTGGAATTATTGTGTCTGAAAAGTTGTTGTATAATCCATATAAAGGACCACAGTAGTGTGTTATGTCGTTTCAAATAGATCCATCTTCCAATATATTAAAACTTTTTTCTACTATGGAGGAACTCCTCAAATCTTCAAGAAATGATCAATCGCCTGCAACCGCTGTGATTAAGTGTCGAAGGGAATTTTAGTCTATATTAACTGTGAATTGTTTATGTGCTCTGGGAGGGTTAGCTACAAAAATGGATCATTAAAAACATTTTCACGATCGTCTGGTGACCATTTAGTAAGCAGTGTTCAGCAGTTATTGGGTGATGAGGAACTCAAGTTCACCAACGAGAAATTTAGAGGCGGGGATCTAACAGAAATGAAATGAGTTTTATTTTGAAGGGAGAGAAGAGAATAAAGTTGTGAGAGACATCAAAGGAGATTTGGTAAGACATTAATGTTCAAAGAAGGTGTTCCTGATTTTGTGAGAAGCTTCTTGCTATTCAGATTTCTTTGTTAGTCCCGATAAAGATTGATGAATTTCTTGAGCGGCGCATGGTAGAGTCCCTTGATCTTACAGCCTGTTAGCGGTTTTTGGTTTCAATTGTTTGATTCATTTGTGGAACTATTTCATGATTAAACTTTCAACTGTTGTGGGAATTTTGTAAATAATATTAACTTAGATGAAAACAAGTTGTTTATGTGTGCATATATAAGGCTGTAAGTAAGAGAATTTTTTTGTTACTCGACTCTTTTATTTTATCTTTGTGGATCAAGTTATTACAGTGTTCATAATGTTCTTAACAAGGTTAAAACATTCATTAGTTATGAATAGAAAAATATATTTATTTTTTCCTAGTCTCACGCTACATTAGTGAAAATATATACATTATTGTTCATAATATCGCAGTTTTTTTACATGTAGGAATGTATATATGAAGGAAAAGTATTATTTCAAATATTAAAAAAAATTAATAAAAATAAAGGAAAAAAGGTGCATGTTAGGCGCGTTTCATTGAAAATCAAATAATTGAATTTTATAAAGCTTTAAGAATAATTTCTACATAATAATAAACTGGTAAATTATTGTGGGAAACATAAATATTTCGAATTAATTTTGAATCAAGTTTCTACTTCATACTCTAAGAAAACACTCTCTTCAGCTCGTAATTGCTTGAATTTTATATTCAAGGAACAAAGTACCAAAATTGGTAAAACACAATCATGTTGAGCTTTCATAAAATTTTTGCATCATACATATCACTTGAAATAATTTATATATAATATCCTTGCATTAGAAAAATATCATGTTAAAATTGAAAGGCAAAAATAAAAGTTATTAATTAATCCACAGCACTACACTGGCGCCAATGCGATGTTATTAGGTTGCATGCATACATTAAGCTTAAAACTTTAACACTTCAATTATTTATTCAGGATTGATTCTCACCCTTTTGATTATCAATAAAAATTATTAATTGCAAATCCCAGTAAAGATCTATCTATACTGTTTGAATAAAAATAATTGAACCATATATATTTTAAACCTAAAATACACCTGTAACATATTACCTAAATGGCGTCAGTGAGATGCTAAAGGTTAAAAAAGGAATACAACCTGAAAGTAAACCCCAGCCTCGTCCTTGCTTTTTTTTTGATTTTTTCACAATTTTTTCGTTTACGGCTTCACCTTGCTTGGCAGGATTAGTTGAAGTCTTAATAGGAGATTCTGTAGAAGACTTTAAAACAGATGTAAGGGTAGTGGCAGGGTCAATTTTCTCGGCGGTAGATTTGGCGAATTTCGTGAGTTTACCAATAACAGCATCATCCTTATTATCGTTATCTTCATCATCATCATCTTCTTCTTCTTTATCGCTATCATCGCTTTTATCATCTTTGTCACCACTACCTTCATCACTATTGCCTTCATTAACTTTGTCACCACCTTTATCATCATCGCTTTCTTTGTGAGCTTTGTCACCCTTACCTTTATCAACTTTGACACCATTGCATTTGCCTTCGTTACCACTACCTTTATCAGCTTTGTCACCATCATCTTTATCGCGTTTGACATCGTCGCCATTACTTTTATCATCATTCGCTTTAACTTTGCCACCATCACCTTCATCACTTCTATCGTCATCATCCTCCTCATCGTCGTCATCATCATCATTGCTGTCATCATCTTCATCGTCGTCGTCATCATCATCATGATCGCTGTCATCCTCTTCATCATCGTCGTCATCATCATCATGATCGCTGTCATCATCTTCATCGTCCTCGCCGTCCTCATCATCGCTGTCATCATCTTCATCGTCATCGTCGTTGTCATCATCATTTGCTTCATCATTTTTTTCTCTATCACTGCCGTCTTCATTACTGCCACAAAACAATACAGCATTCACTACTTGAACATATGTATGAAGAACAATGCACAACAATAACAATACAGGGTGGCATTTCCAGGTATACATTCTAATTGATTCTGAAAATTAAAACAATGAGTATAAAATCAACGGTACTTCTATTAACTGCTAATAACAAAAAATTATAATATGCTACCTATGTCGGTTGTAAAAGCATACTTCATCAGGGAATACCAACTCAATATTTCGTTCACCGAAAAAAACTATTAAGTGTATGAAATTTTAGAAAATTACAGAAAAGCGCCAGCATTAAAGGATAGATCAAAACATAGGATAAGACTTTAATTAAAAGTACTTTTTAAACCATTGATAATAAGTAAATGTATCCCACAATCGAATAATAATGGCAACTATATTCCATAATCATTTTCCAGTAGGTTTCTTGAATGCGTTTGTAAAACAGAATGAGTTTCCGTATGTCATGGATATATTTAAACGTCGGAAATGCGTCTTAACTTTTTGATTGATCAGCTAAAAATATAGTGACCTGATTCTTCTTTATATTGCAAAATTACAGGGTAATAACTATGGATTTATGTTTCAACAAGATGGAAGCATCGGCGTATATTAAAAATCCTTTTGAATTGGAAAATTATACTTAAAAAGAAAATATTTTCTTTGAAATCCTGTACCTTATGATTTTCAGAACTGCTTTTGTTTTATTTACATAATAGTTAGAAATGAAATTAAATGCATTTTAATAGAACTTATAAAATGAAACTGGAACTGTTATCAATACCAAAGATAAACCACTTTTTATTGTTTTTTTATTTGTTTAAAAATCATTGTTTTTTTTTCATGTTTCATTTATTTTAATTAATTTTATACATTACTGGTATTCAAAATTAAGAGAACTAACATATTGTGTCGAGTATCTTGAAAAAAAAAATACTGAAACCTTATAGAGCATGCCTGAGACGCTCTGGAGAGTGCAATTGAAAATCGCAATTCCTCCCCTCCCAGACCCGAGAATCATTCAGGATCCGAAAACAGCACAGAACAGAAACACTTAACTATCTTATTACCAGAAAGAAATCAAGTTCTGAGGCTCTCTCTATATAAAAGTGGAGCATATCACCATATTAATTCATTTTGCGTTTTATTCTGAAACTTTTGTTTTATATCTTCCAACTTCGATGAGTGTTAAGCATGGTTATTCGTATGTAGTATAAATTATGAGTTTTTACTTTTTTGCATTATATCCATTTATTTACAAAATAAATTTCATCAAAATCTGTCCATTTTTTCTGGATATAATCAACCAAATCTAAAAAATTTGTTAATTTTGAACACCAATGTATTTTGTAATATTGTCCACATGAATTTGTTTGATTTTGATGGCATTATCATAAATTTAGATAATTTTGAATCTCTGAAATATCTGGATTTATCAATTGACGCTGTAATTTCTTAAAATAAAGCATGGAGAGTATTTAAACGATACTGATAAGATTATCTCCCGGTTAGTTAATGTATTTCAAGTTATTAACTAACCTGGTATTTTCAGTTGGTCCCCCATATTTTCAAGTTAGATGACAGAGGAAATATTAAACATTTTCGGTGCTAGATGGTTCGATGGTCATGAAAAATACACATCAGAATTAAGAAACCGACGAAGGAAAAAATTCAAAATAGATTATTTAAAAAGTTAATTACACGTAAGAAAAAGAAGATATAGAAAATTTAGAAAGTTTTGAAACTATAAATTATTTTAGTTATACGCATGAAAATTTAAAAAAAAAACTAATTTTTTTTGGTTTTATTGAAATTTAAAAGCGAATTTTAAAAATGTTTTTCGTGAAATGCGTTTTTTTCACACATTTTCACTTTTTAAACACAGTTATTAAATTCGTAATTTATGCACGAAATATTCAGAATTCTGTCAAATCTAAAATATTTGTACTATAAGGAATCATCATAAAGAAATGTAAATTTTTGAAAGTAAAAAGGCTAAAATTTCTCTCAAGAATATATTGACTTCAAATTACACACCTTGCAATTGGTCAGAATTTTCAATTTTTGTTAACATTTGGTTCAATTTCAAGCCAATGTATTAATGAATAAATATAAAGAAATATAGGTCAATCCATTCACTTGTATT
This sequence comes from Argiope trifasciata, assembly GCA_026543055.1. Lineage (NCBI taxonomy): Eukaryota > Metazoa > Arthropoda > Arachnida > Araneae > Araneidae > Argiope > Argiope trifasciata. Next base: position 3,845,473 of record JAPMOQ010041062.1, on the reverse strand, counting down.
TCATCAAGAACGTTTGAAAAAAAGTTTAATTTGCATGAGTATATTTTTCGCATTTGTCAAAATGAAACATTTAACTCTTCTCAAATATTTAAATTATAATTTTTTGTGATCTATAAAGTTTTTTCGCAGAAATGCCATCTAAATATAGAACAAAAAATCTTTGAATGCTATTATTTTTCAAAAACTGTCTCCAAATGTTGTAGGAGCTATAGACTGGATGTCAGAAGATGAGCTATAGACTGATTATTTGATAGTATGTACACAGATTCAAAATTTCATTTTATTTCTTTGATATGGTTTTAGGGGGATTATGGAACATTTTTGAAGCAACATAGCATTTTATGGGGAAAATAAAAACACTGTAAAAATTTATGTGTCTTACTTGGATATTATACATATTGAATACTTAGATACAAATTTGCTGGAAAATGAGTAAATAGTTTTAAATTTACAATTTGATAAAAAATTCGATAATTTAAATATTTTCTAGGCTTATTTCCTACATCTGTTAAAGCGTTTTTTGAGAGAATTATTTGTCTGTATACCTAAGTGTTATAAAAAAAGTTATATTTCCCTCAAAAGCATAAAGTGGCACAGTATATGACATATGACCAATGATTTTTGTAAATGAACCTATGAGGAAATCTCTATACGACATATGAGATACGGTTCTTTTGTTGGCCTTAGGATGATAATATGTGACCTACTCCTCTTATAATGGCTTTACGATTCAATTTCTATATGTCATATGACCTACTCCTCTTATGATGATCTTACGATGAAATTTCTATCTGCTAGAATCTATAATATCATGGAATATATCTAAAATGAATTTTCCTATTCATTATTTTAATTACTATGACATCTTTCACAATCAATATGTTTATATTTCATATCAAACACATTATTAAGGGGAGGTATTTTGAATATAATACAACATATAAGAAAATTAATCAAATGAAGTTTAATTTTTTTTTCAAAAATTTAAAAATAATAGCACATGAAAAAGAATGGGGGAAATTAATGAAACAGTATCTTAATCAAACATGAAACAAATTAAATAAAAGTGTTTATAATTATTCTGTTTTTGTATATAATTATATCATAATCGATGCGTATTTTTTGATGGCTTTACTATATTAAAATGATTACAATATTTGCTTCAGGATAACTGTGTCGTAACAATAAATTTATTCAATCATGGAACATCTAGTATAATTTTTGAATTTGGAATTACTCAGAAAATCAATTTACGTAATAACATGAATAGTCAGTATTTAAAAAAATATTTGATGTTTTTCTAAGGTAAATTCAATCAGAAAAAGTTTTAGCGAAATATTTTAAAGTCTATACATGTATCATTATTTGCATTATGTAGAATAAAGACCAAACAGACATATTTTTAATTTTTAAACAACTCACCAAAGATATATTTATAATGATATTTCATTTAAACATTTACATTATCAAAAATCATTATCTAATAAATATATTTGTAGTATAAATAATATATTAATAATAAAAATCACGATATACTAAAAATAAGAATAAATTACTTGCATTAGCTATGAATTATACTAACTATATATAAATAACGTACCTTCACTGATTATAAATTATGAACTATTTTTTTATTTATCTACATTTACGTAAAAAAGAAAAAGAAATTGAGTTTATTTGAAAAATAAATAATAGATTCTTGATAAAAAGAATATATTATCTATTTATTGTAGAAATTATCTTATATTGGGTTGTTCGGAAAGTCATTTCGTTTTTTTTTGTCAAAATGAAAAGAAATTTTCATTTAATGAATAAATTATTTATTAAATTATAAAATTGCCATTCTGGTCTAATACCTTTTGCCATATTTTTGGTAGTAACATGATTACACGCTCATAAAAGTTTTGGTCTTTGCTGTAAAAAAAACTGATCGAGGTGGTTTTTGGCCTCCTCATTTGAAGGAAAAATTTTGCAAATCAGTTCTGGTACTGATGTACTGTTAACACATCTTCTCCACACATATTGGCTAATTTATTTCTGGCTTGACAGCATTTTTACCTTTTATATAGCAAAAAAGAAAAAAATGACGAAAATGCTGTTTATTGCTCTCCATATTTAAAAGGGCACCATCCAAAAACTACTGCGAAGAATCAGCTGCACTTTTTCACACTCAAGCCTTGCTATATCAGCTCTTAAAACATAAAATGATTTTGCGGTTTAAGTATGAAATTGGGTGCGAAAAATACAATTAAATCCTCTGTCGGGAAAAAACGAAATTACTTTCCGAACAACCTAATAGAATTGTAAGACTTTTTAAACGATAGATTTTCTCTATTGAAATGTAGGCTTACGAAAAATAGCTCAATTCATTTAAGGAAAACATTAAGATCTGATTATAAGCGCATAGCTCTGAAATGATTTAAAATTATATAATTGAGATAAGTTCAATCAATTCTATTTTAATTTAAATTTTTAATTAAAAAATTTAAATATTTGAAGATATATTCGGCAATAACTTATATCGTTAGAAGAGTATAGCAAAGTTTAGAAAAAATAATTCTTGAATATAATCTTTTGTTAACATCAAAATAATACAATGTAAAATAAATAAATTATTCTAAAAAAAAATATAAATAAAGATTATTTCAATCAAATGGATGCTGGAAACAAGGATATATAAACGCTTGAATATGAAAATTTGGAGGTATATTAAATTTTACTTACACTGAGATTGCATGCATGGAGAATTTTTCAAATTTTGGATGTATTTAAATAGCATATATACTTGAAATGAAGAGAATTTTACGAAAATTCAACGTCATTTAATTTCACACATAAATGGTGTTTTAAGTTTATATATATATGTATGTATATATAATTAAAGTATGCACATGCCATTATAGGCATTTTTAATTAAAATTGCCTCCTCAAAATGATGGGAGCTTTACGAAAAATCAATGAATCATTTATACTTCCAATCTATATGTAGTTAAGTTTTACATTATTGCTATTAAATGAATTCAGAAGATATTTATATAAATGTACCTTGGCTGAAAAGGTTTGAGTGGCGTAGATATTCCAAGAACTGAATGCGTCAGTTCTTTAACTGAAAAGTTTTAACAATAAAGCAATCCCCCTATTGTTATTCATTTCTGCTCAATAATGCGTAAAGGAATAAAGATAAAATAATGTTTCCACATATAAACATAAAATTGTGCAAATAATTGAATAAAATAACTTTTCGCTCTTATAAAGTAAATGCTTTTGTAGTAAATATTGAGTAATATTTATTCTTATAAAATTTTCATCATCATTTTGAATCTTCCATCAAAACTAAACTAAATAAAAGCGAGAATTGATTTTCTAAATTTGGAGCAGAAAGTGATTGCTCTATTGAGATGAAATGGAATTGCGATATATAATGGGATTTAATAAAAAGGTAAATAACACACTTTCTAGTCAATAGTTATGAAGTTTCCTAACAAGGTGTAGTTAATTTTGAAGGTATAAACATAATGAAAAGGAAAAGAAAGAGTATTAATATCATAGCTATCATGGCTTGAACGATTCGGATTGTCTGTCTTATTTCATGGCATATTCTTTGCTATCTCTTAAGATGAGTTTATGCCTGATTTTCATTAGGCCAGTAGATAGCGCATGCTTAGAAAGGCTCTGTTGATGGAAAGCAATTGTCTCGACTGGAAACAACACTCCGCTGCATTGTAGATTTTTTTTCTTTTCTGCGCATGCGTTTGCAAAATTTGATGGTCTTTTTGGCTTGAAAAAACTGATCACTTATCATAGATTAAATTCGACATTTTTTCTTTCTCTTCTTTCTGTTGCGAGGTTAAGTTTATTTATTTATTTATTTATTTTGCTATTTTTACAGTTTTCCAAATTTAGGTATTCTGAACTTTTTTTTCTATTTCACCATGTTTCTTTGTGAAAATTCTTGTCATTTTAATATGATACGCAGTGAAAAGGAAAAATTAAGGTACGCTAATGCAGTTATTTATAGTCAAACATGGAATGTATGAATCTGTCATGAAATTACGACTAATATAAACCAATCTATTTCAACGTATGTGCTACCTACTGGCTGAGTGCAAACCCTGTATTACATTCAGCCAACTACACTCCATCCAGTAAGACCACACATACGCAGAAATCGTACAGTATCAGGTACTTGTTCCATTAAGACAAGAGCTTGTCATTCCCCATTCTCATAGCGTATGTTTATAGAAATCTTATGACTGGCTGAATGTAATCTTATATTTAAATGAAACAGGAGTTTCCATATTTCTAGAAAATTTTATATTGGAGATCGGAATCTGAAAAATTGTTAATTATTTCTTCCAGTAGTACGTCTACAATGACTAAAATCTAATGATCTGAAATATTGATTTGTTACATTTTCATTAAACCTTTAGGTTTTTATCATACAGGGTGTCCCAAATTAAAGTTACCCTATTCAGAGCTACATACCGCCGTAACTATTCATCCGAAAATTCTAACATTTTGAGTACGCCTTAATAAAAAGGTAAAAAAGACATTTTGCTTAAAAAAAAAACGTAGTTCAAAATGTCGCCAATGGAGGGCGTATTATCAACTATTTTATTATAAGAATTACACATTAGCTTGGATTTAATCCAAGTCATGTTTGATATAAATTTCTTTTTAGCATCATGTCTTTCCCATTTCTTTATTAAAGCATATCCAAAATTTCAGAATTTTCGGATGAATAGTTAAGGTGGTATGTAGCTCTGAATAGGTTAACATTAATTTGGAACACCCCGTATTTTGAATGAAAACCGACAGCGAAAAGTGAGTCTTTCACTGTGAATCCTGACACAGTAATTCAAAAGAGAAATAGATAGACTTTTGCGCATAGTTTCATTATAAGAAAAGTAGAATTGAAACATATATTATAATAAAACTTTCTACTGGTTTGCTGATTATTGATTTATATTTATTCATTCATTGATCAATTTTCGAGTCATCAACAAGCTACTAAAAAGAAATTTTATATACGGTTTTGACTTCATAATTGCAGATTTACATCTAATTTGTAAATGCGAACATGTACAAAGTTCATACTAGAAACTCTTTACAATAAAAAGCAGCTACATATAAACTTAAACAAGAATTATAATTTGTTATGCCGATTTAGAACAACAGTGTGTTTATAAAAGCTCATCCCGTTTTTACAGGGCTATTAAATGAAAACAAAACCAAGTACAGCTTTGTTGTTCATCAAAAATTACAAATAACAATTGAAAGCTGAAATTCAACTCAATTATAAGTATTCATTGTATGATCCTCCTAAAATTTGAACGATATCAATGTGATATGATAATTATTTTCATACTTTTTCAGCATCTCTGATGTAACACATTGAAAACCTCTAGATTCACTGTTAGTTCTCAAATTTGAAGACCCTCCGCTCTTTTGCTCATACTTCAGAGTAGGTTTATTTAGTCAAAATAGGGGAGAGAGGAAAATGGAAAGCAGACTTCTTTACCTTTAACAATAACTTGAACTCAGAGGCAAACTTAGAAAGCGTAAAAACTGAAAATAACTCGTAATTTTGCCAGAAAGGAAAATAGTATTTTACAATAAAATAATTTAGGGCAATTTTTATTACTGTAAGAGGACTATATATTAAACTATGATGCATAAATAGAAGATTTGCATTTTTAATTTCTAATACATTTTTTTACGAAATAAAAAGTATTTTTTACTTCTCTTTTTTTATTTGTTATGATATTATTTGTTTGATAGCATTTTAAGATTAACAATATAGATAAATTTGATAACATTCATTGATATAATGTAAAATATTCTTCGTCCATTTCTGAACGTTTCTTTGGTGCTACAATTAATCATATAAGCAACCAACACACAAATTTAAATATGACAAAGAAAGCAGACAAATGACATAAAAATTAAACGAAAGGCGTATAATAGGATGGAAATAGGGACAACAAAATAGATGAATTCGAGAAATATTCTCATTTTTCCGTCTCTATCCTCTTAGCAAGATATATTCGTCGAAAAGCAGTACTTAAACGAACATAACATGTCTTGTCAACGTCTGTTGGTTGCAGGGTGTGTGTGTATGAAAGAGGGGAGGGCGGCAGATGCTATTTTATGTAGTCCAAATAAAATCTGATATTTCTATGCGTATTTCTATGTCTGCATCCTTTTTAAGTTTCAGATCAGAATGCACAAAAAACTGTGGAGTGAGTTATCGCTCTGCTTCAATATATTAGGTTGGTGCGTATGAAATGTCGGATTCTTAAGTGATTGTATAAAACTGCATATCTTTCTTCAAAAGCTGTTTATTCAATCAAAGTATGCTCCATTCGCTTCAATACACTTCTCCCAACAAGATTTTAAAGCGTAGATGCCTGTCTTAAAAAAATTTTGGTCTTTAGAATTAATAAACTCTGATATCGAGTTTTTTAGACTGTCTTCATTTTCATAGTGTTTGCCCCTTAAAAACAGCTCTAAATGCTTGAAAAAATGAAAATCGGTCGGCGAGAGATCCGGTGAATATGGTGGATGCTGCAAAACTTCATATTTCAGTTCGTTCCAGCTTATTTCGCTCTGTCAGTGCGTGCGGTACCCACTTGTCCATCTTCTTACCCTTGCCAATCTCAGAAAGGTGTCTCAATATCGTTGTATGGTCAACTTTCATCCTGATAGCAAGTTCCCTCGTGGATACGGCTGGATCCGCTTCCACTAGAGCCTTCAGGTCATCATTCTTCACAGACGTTTTGGGCCTTCCGCGCGGCTCATTTTGCAGTGAAAAATCGCCAGTCCGAAATTTTTCGAACCAACGCTGCACTTTCCGATCGTTAACCGTATTCTCCCCAAACGCTTGGTTTATGTTGCGTGCAGCTTTTGCAGTACTATTACCAAGTTTGTACTCATATAAGAAAATGACGCGAATGTCGGCAGAATTCACATCGGCAATAAACTCAAAAGAAATAACAAAAGGGAAGACCTTCGAGAAAACCTATTTTGCTGAAATGAGTCTCTGGCAATGGACAATACGACTATGAATTAGGTTATGCCAAAGACAAAAGTATAACGAAAACAGGGAGACAAACGTCCGCATGTAAAGAGAATCCGACATTTCATACGCACCAACCTAATACTTCGCATTTCTTCAAGAGGTTCAACTGGATATTTTTGTTAAATGTTTAATTTAAATTTCCACCTGTCATTTTTGATTTCTGATGAACAAATAGTATACTTTACTATCTGTAAATGGATTTGGAAACTTGGGACATTCAATTATTCAATATTGGACGAAGATATGATACTTTTTCAGTAGTTAAATATATATATATATATAGAAGTAATAATTAATGTTTCAATTCTAGACTGTTTATTAATATTTGAGCTACAGCTATTATCTTTGAAAACTATAGACCTCAGAAAAAAGTACACAATTTTTGAACAATGTTTCTTCAATCACATAATTTAAAAGTGCAGTATTCAAGTCATAATAACGACAATACTCTTAATTTCAGTTATTCAGCGAACAATATGTCCTGGTTTTTATGATTGATTGATTGAATAGAAAAGTTTGAGATTTTTGTTAGCAAAGGCTGTGATTTCCAAATGGTAGAGGATCAGAATTAACAAATAGCTAAAAACTTCATAGAGCGAAGAAAACTTTGAAGCACTTATGAAAACACAGTTATTTTGGAATCGTTTGGCTTTTATATCTACCCTAGTACACAATAATGAAAAAATAACACAACAATAGATTGATGTAAAGTAAATTAAGACCAAGCTTTTTATTAAAGCCTCCATGAATTATGATAGGAATATGTAATAAATTTTAGAGCATACGTAAAAGATCAAGTTTATTTCTACTACAGCTACCTAACTTTAAAATAAAAATAACTGTATTCCATTTAAATTGTGATCCATTTCGTGTCGGAAATAAATTCCGAGATCCATCGATTTCGAATCTCAATTTATACTGTTAGATTGCCTGGATTCCACATGATGCAATCATTATAGGACACTAAAAGAGAGTTATAAATAAAATAATTATATAAATGAAATAAGAAGTTACATAATTAACTCTTTTTGAATTATCTAAGAATGCCAGAACATTTTATGGCTAAAGTAGCATTTGAATAGTATAGAAAATTTGGTTTCTTTTTCATCAACAATTTTTATTAATCACTGTGATATCGTAACAGCAATATCAATCAGTTTGTTTTCAAAAACAAACTAATGACAACCTTTCAATTTGTGCATTACTGAATATACTTACCCCAAAAGTTTGGCATTTCTTACTTCTATGAAGATTAAGCAACTGAATTTTAAGACACTTATTACTTCTGTTTTGTATTTTTCCTTGCTTGATAAAATAATATTCAACTTTTTTGTGGATATTCCCATACATATGTTCTAGCCACAACCCATAAATCCAGTCTTGTTACTGACATCCATGACACTGAGGGACAACTAAAATCAAATTCTTAGAAGAAGAGAACAACAGATATGTTAAGGTAACAACAGATAAATATGTATATATAGAGCTACAACATGGGTGGACTTTCTTTTACTTTTTAGTCCTTGTGCATGAACTGAACTTCAGGATAATTCAGCACGGATATGTGGTATCTTGTTTTAAAATTTGTTAGACGCTACGAGCAAATACATTAAATCTTGCAAGAAATTCATTAATGAAATGTCAGTTATCCTTTTATTCAATGGTAATAGTCAATGAGTTAAAGTTTCAGACTTCTGATATTTGCATGGTAAGTGTTTTTACTACTTCAGTTTTCTCCATTTTCTGAAATCGCATATCAGTTAATAAATTTTTATGTATAAGAATTATCTCCAGCTTTGAAAAATGTTTCTTTGCAATTTTTTTCACTTATTGTATAACAGTTAAAAAAATATTGCTTTTGAAATGAATGTTTGAGACTCAATTTCTGATTTTTATTTTGCATGATAACTTTGCTAGCTTCGGATGTTGCAATAGTTTGGAAATGTAACTTTGCATATTTTGTGTATTACGTTAAATAATTATGCCAAAATCTTAAATCGGCTTTAATTAACAATTTTTTTGTATCCGGTGTGAAAGATCTTGACTTTAGAGCTCTCCTGAAGGAAAGAATGAACGTACCTTTAATGTATTTTAGGTATTTTCAATGCTTCAAAATTTAATGTTGTGTCAAATGGAATGTTTTTTTAAACTCTATTTTCTGTACCATTATGAGTTTTTCCTTACGAGCTTTTTGTCAGTGTCAAATGTCACGCCGGGTTATATGGAGGGGAACTTATAGTTTCTTGCAAGATTTTTTGAGAATCAGACTAGTTGAAATTGGATAAAGAACTAAAAGCACAGTTTATTAGCAAATTAATTTGCTAAAAATGAAGTCTTAATTTGTTTTTATAATCAAAGCTAAAATGACAATATTTTTTGCAGAATTATTTTAAAACTTAATTAGACGTAAACTATATTATAGTGCATTACAAATGAAAATTGTATTGATACTAGTTTCAATATATTCGTTTAATCATGCATTAATAATATAAAAACATTTAATTATACGAATTTGATAAAATAATGAAATGTTAATTATTAATTTTGCATTGTTAGCTCGTTTCTTCTATAGATTTTTTTATTTCGTAAAGTTGATACGGCTTGTTGCATCTATATTTAAAATCAAAATTCGACGAAATGGCTTCAGAATTTAAAGGGTTAAAAAGATACTTGTATCTAAATGAAATTCGGTTTTTTAGGATGTATACTTTGTTTGGTACTAGACTTATTGCATTAAATGCCTTTTTATTGTATTAAGTGAAGTAACTCAATCAGCAAACTATTTCAAAGAGGTGAATTCATTTAATCCTCACATCGATTAATTTTTCTTTTTCAGCCCCATTGCCTTTTGAAAACGTCTAAATGTATATATCTATTGACCATACGGTTGAAATTTCAAGTTGCAAGAGGCCAAGTAAAAATTGAAATTTCAGAATTTTCTTAATCTAATCGGATTAATGTTTTTGAAAGACATTGATGCCGTTACACAAAGATTTGTCAATTCATCACCGAACTTAAGGTGTCACAATTAAGAAATTTTCCCTAGTAGCAGTTCTGAGTGTTTTATGCAACTTGAGGATGCGATTTAGCATACCGTGGGATGATTTAATAAATCTAAAAATTAAGGAATTAATTTCATGAAAGTAACGGATTGATAAAATTCTTAATGATTTAAAAGTAAAGCATCCTTCTAGAACTGAAGTCGAAAATTTATTTTATTCTCTCGTAAAGCAACTGACCTAAACGAATTGAAACTACGAGATACTTCAAAGCGAGTTTTGTGTACAAATTTAACTTAAATCAACCGATTATTTTGCTTTCGCAAAGTCTTTTATTCTAACTAAACCAGAACATGGAAATGAATTAAATTAAACCAATTAACTTATTGTAGATTTTTTAATTTTATGAACTCCTTTTAAACTAGTTCGTTTCAGAATATTCCATAAAATTCGGCGTATCTAGCAATTTTGTTATATCGGGAATCAAATTAAGTTCCGTGTCTCAATCTTAAATGCATAATATATGCCCTATGTTCTTTCATGCACGAAATGGGAACATTCAGGCTATAATAATCTATATTTCAACTTGTTGTATTGAAGTTGATTCATTGACCAGGTTTATTTGGTACACGATATTTTTAAATAGAAATCTTACTATCATGATCGATCGATTGTACTTACGGTATAGGAGTTGGTTCTTTAAGATCTAATGATGCATAATTCCATAATCTGGTCTGGTAATTCCATGGTCCAATTGATTAGTGTAAGAATAAAATCCAACTTTGTTTTTGTTCAAAAAATTTAGTTGCGGATGACATAAGAACGACAAAATTTGAATTTCGCTTTTATAATTCACTAATAACCCAATATCACTTGAAAATAGGCATCTCAGAATACTGAAACGCCAAGATACTCTTTAAAAGAAGTTTCTTACTCTCCCTCTCCTCAAATCTTAATTACAACTGTTTTCAAGAGGCTGATATATATAAAACCCCTCTAATTTGATGCTATTAAATAAATGTCCATACAAGCTTTGAAAATTCTTAACTTCTTGCCCTCCTTCCACCGTTAACTATTTCAGAGCGAGTGTCTAACCGTTAAAGGAAGCATCCCCTGTATTTAATCAAATAACGGAAGGGTGGATAGCTTCGCAGTGATTCGGATGTCTCCTGTCGATACTGCTACGTTCAGTGGTGGCGGTGTGGTCGGCTGTATGCACGAAGTAATTCGGATGTCTCAAGTGTCAATCTTAGTTTTGTTGAACGGGCTTTTAGGGCTACTAATGTTAAAAAACATTAGTAGTTGAAATTAGTCGCAAAATATTCCCTTGGAATAAACGAGTAAAAGTATTTGGCAAAAATGTCATTTTCGCAAGAAATAAATTTTGATTCTAGCAAAATATACAAATACTTAATCTTAAAAGTATTCTCATCGATTTTTCGAAATTCATTTGGTTTATACGGCAAAGGCAAACAGTTACTGTTCAAAATCGTTTAGTAATAAAATGAGAATAAATCGTTAAATGCTAATTCAAGGAATAAATTTTTTTGCATTTATCTGTTTAATTCAGGATAATAACCGGTTAAAATTCATTAGACGGGCAAGTTACATTTTGAGTTCTAGGAAAAACGCTTAATTTGGCGTAAAATCCTAGCCACGGAATATTGAAAATTAACTTTTTGAAAGATTTCACCCGCTGTTATCTACTATTAAATTATATTCCATGTGAAACATTCTTTTATTAGCTTGCCGAAATATGAAGAGTTCGATAACTTTAATATTAGTTGTATTGTTTCTCTGACATACACTCAATTTGAAACATTAGAAAATAGCGCCTATAAGAATGGATCAAGATTTAAAAGCATTTAAACTGCGAATATTCATGATCTGTATGAGTAGAAATATACTTATCAATTGAACAGAAATAATTACTGCAAATGAAATATACTAACTTAAATCTAGATTGTATTAAAAAAATTATCGTTTTGCATGTTACTTTCGGATTGAAAGCTTAGATGGTCTTCCCTAACGAGATACATAGTTTAAAGATCTTTTGTTGTAGCAAAACTGTACAGCCTGAAAACTAAAACTACGGAGAAAAACTTGATACAATAATATTGCAAATTAAACTATGTCCAAAGTTCGTATATTGTATTCAGATAAGCCATCTCAAGAATTTATTATCGTATAAAAAGAACTGAGGAAAATATAATTAATTTCACGCCGTATGTTCTCCAATCTAATTTTTAGAGAGAAAGGATCGACATTTAAATTTTGCCGAAATTTACTTAAATAATGGAAATAATTCTGTTATAGATTAATAGATCACGTGACTTCGCGTTATTTCTATTTAGGCATGTCCCTCAACACTTGTAATGTGTAACCTTTCATCGATTATATAGCGAATTCGGTGAAAGAAAGGGTGGAAACTAATTTTGATGAAATCTTAATCGCTCTGAAAACCTGTTGCTAAAAATGTTAATGCTTCAGTCAATTTATTCAATGTTAATTTACATTAAGCTAAAGTAAGATCAGCGTTAGAAAAGAGAGCAGACTTAAATATGAAGTCCTGTAATCTGAAGTGAGAGAAATGGGATTTTCCTAGTTCTTTGTAGTGCGGAATGAGCTAAATGTGGGTCGTGTGGTATTGTATCGGTAGACAATGAGTGTAAATGTGGATTATCTTTCGTGGTGGCTGATGTGGGCTATGAATGAAATGTGGATAGTCTTCGGGGTGGTGGTTGGTGTGGGCCATGATTGAAATGTGGATAGTAGTTTTCCTTGTGGTGATGGTTGGTGTGGGCCATGAGTGAAATGTGGATAGTCGTTTTCCTTGTGGTGATAGTGGTTG
>JAPMOQ010041062.1:3763702-3832532 GCA_026543055.1 Argiope trifasciata | reverse complement strand
TGTGGATAGTCGTTTTCCTTGTGGTGATAGTGGTTGGTGTGGGTCATATGTGAAATGTGGATCAATGGAATGAATGGAGTGTATATAATATGTACAATCTTATCACATAAAACGAGCAATTCTCTCTCTCTCTCTCTTGAAACGGCTTTAATGATTTGGATCAAATTTTACACTTAAATTTAAGTAAAACCTTATCTATGTTTATAAAAATGGGATTTTACTCAACTTTTTCATAATTAATGATTAGAATAATGTATTCAACTTCGATTTTAAAGTGTGATTAGTACAGTACAGTACAGTACTGTATAGTGGTCAGGACATGAATGACGTGTCTACTGTGGATCCTCAGTTCGAGTCGCGTTTTATTATATCTAATTATTTATATCTAATTTTTCTTTTAAAGTTTATCTGTATAGGTGCCTCTCCAGGGGAAAAACGGTTTTACAGAAATGTTTTAACTACTTGAGCCTTATTCTGCCTACTCTTGTGCTGACAATGCCATATAGCGCTATCACTGATTTTTGAGATACTTGCAACTTGTATCAATACCCGATTTCATCATATTAAAATTGAGTGGAAGTTCAAAAATATAAATGATGGATTTATAGATAGAAAAACTGTAAAATTAATATTGTAATGATGGATTTTTTCAATTATCATGTTAAATTTAAATGCATTCATGATTTTATGTAAATTTACATTTCGTATGTAGGGAAGATTACGCATGAATAGTTTACAATAGGTATAATATTCGTATCTAAATATTATCTAAAAAACTTGAGTGATTTTATCTTAAAGGTATTTTGTGTAGAAAGGGCCTGCTAAAATGCATAACTCAAGTTTTGGACATGACTTGATTTGTAACAAACTTATCTTGCGTTTTCCCCCCGTAATTTCCTTTCCGTAATGAAGAAAATATCTTCAAATTATGCCTGTCATTAAGAAAGATCAACTGTTTTCAAGGACAAAATAACCTGCATCGTGATGGACTTTATACATAATCTGTTAAGGCGATATTTTTTATTAAAGTATTTATTACTATTCGATTGATCAATTTCTACTTGATCGATCATGCATATTTGAAAGTTTAAACGCATTAAATCTTGACCCATTGTACACTTCATCTCCCGATGTTTCAAATTGGGTGCACAATAGAAATACAATTCAATTGATATTAAATCGGCATCATATTTTGGTAGGATAATATAAGCATATTTCACGTTATCGAATAAAAGTTAGGAAGGAGATAACAGGAAGTGAAATCTTTTAAGAAGCTGGGTTTCGAGATTTCATGACAAGGATTTTGTGTGAAATTAAAAATAAGGAGTGCTTTTAGAATTCGGAAAAACTGAACATTCCTCAGTTAAAAAAACCTGAAGACTTTGATATCTTTCTAATTTAAGACAACAATCCGAAATCAAGATTTAAAAATCAGTCTCTTCCTTGTACTTTACTATTTGTTCTTATTCTAATTTCTAAATGAATTCAAAAGCATAGCTTTACCTTTGTCAAACAAATGGATTTGATCTGAATGGATGTGAGAATTTATAAAATTGTTTTCATATATTTTGTTTGCATCATCTAAACTTATTCTATGTGATAATGGGTATTTACGCTAAATACTTCCTTCTATTGAAATGCCTCAAATTTTGTTCAAGTTTTAATTTCGTTGAAATAAAAGGACGAGTAAAATAGCCATATGCTTTTAATATTTTCGATTAAATTAATCATATGAAAGTCCAAAACAAAATACGCTACTCATCTGGTCGAACGCAGGAATTGAATCAACTCTTCTTTATTAGTTTATGTAATTTCTGAGTTTCAGATTAAAGTCCCTTTTTTAGATGGCTCTTTGAGTCAAACTTTTCCCACTTAATTTCAGGAAGTGATTAGAAGTATTTATTAAATTTGTAAATTGTGTGGAATCGCATTAATTTAAGCAATGGGAGCTTATTGTATCAAAATTCTGCAGGTGATGCATATTTTAAATGTAAGAAATTAAGCTCAAATATTTGCCTTTAGGACCGATTAGTTGTTCAGGTTTCTTATATAAACTTTCCTGTATATTTCGATATATTTTAAATTAAACATAAAATGATTTGTATTTTAAAGATTAAGACAAAATTCGAAAAATAACACACAGTAGCTAAAATCATCGAGGAATTCTACTTCAATAAACTGTTGAAATGTATTTCATTATAGCTGGAAGTGTCGCCAATCTTTTCACTTTACTCAAGAAAGTATAAATGACGCCATGTGATATGCATCAATTAAACTATAGCAACACTTAAAATGATATAATTCTTGAAACTGTCAGGTCTATAAATTCGATAAAAATCAAATCAAGATGGGTATAAATTTGAACGAAATATTTAGCATTCATTGTTAAATTACCTAGATCTATATTATATACCGGCCAAAAGTATTAGTTTCCATACTATAATTTAAATATATTTATAAATTTTATCTTCAATTATCTTATTTAGACCTTTTAGATAGTTTAATTCTTTCTGATGAGACTAGAAAGAGATGCTCTACTTTAAAATATCTATAGAGAAAAGCAACTATATTTTCTCTAATTTAGTTTTAGTTCGTATTTAAAAAATGTACTTTAAACGAGTTGGAGTCTTAAGCGAATTTATCATTCCACTGTATTCTAAATTTGGGAAAAGGATATTCAAGCTCTTAGAGGATATCATAGGAAGTGGTTTTGCTGAATTTCTTGTGGATTCCAGTAAGGGATTCTGGGATATATTTTCTCTCCAAATTCTGCAAATAAGAACATTGTACGATGCCCTACTTTGAGGACTCAAGTTCACAAATAAGCTAAATGGAATGAGAATGCCATGAAATGCATGAATTGTCCTCCTGCCACTTTTACTTGATTAGAATATTTGAAGATGACGTCCTTCATTGTTTTCTTCATAACCACTTTCCGTCTTCAACATCCGCCATGGATTCTAAGCCTGACGGACGAATTCAGAGCAAAAAGGTAAATCCTAACCGATCACTCTTGCCCACCATTAAGGCACATCCACATATCTCGGACGGATCGTAACAGCAAAATTGACAGGAACTCACGCTGTGTCCTAGGTGCCATTACTAGTTACGATACAACCCTTCCCGAGGGTAGCGCATTCCGTCATCTGTAGGAGGTGGCTGATTCTCATCATTTCTATATCCAACTTTTGTCGAGGACCAATCTCCATCCTAGGAATCTTTTGTCCCTTCCCCCCGTGGGAGACAGTAAGAAGGTAAAAGGTTTTTCTTCATATTTTTAAAGTGTTTAATGGTTCACGAACCAAAAAGAATATTAAAAGTGAAATAATTTCTATTTTTGAATTCAAGAATTATTGCCAGAGATGAACACAATTCCACAAATTTTTGGAAGCATAGGACGTCTCTGCCCAAACTAATACGTAAACAGTGAAAATTTTTTGGTAAGTTTATTTTCCTCGTAATTATTACTTACAATTTTTAATGGAATTTCGATTAAACTAATTGTTACAGATTGTGTGGGAAAACCTGCATTTAAATAAACTAAAACAAAACTTGGTTCTCAAATTTTTTTGAAAACAATTTTTAACACGCTTGAACAGGGAATACTTTTCTAATTATCCTGTCATGAAGATAATTACACAATTCACGCAATTTCAGTTTGTAGACGAAAGCGATATTTGCCGAATAGGCTTACAAACTCTGTGCTTGATCCCGATGATGTGATTGGAAAACGATTTCTTGTAAGATTTGGAATTATTGGCATTTGCTTCGATTACATTGAAATTATCGGAACCTTTAATTAAGTTAACTTATTCCTATGTCTAATATTTAATCTCATTCCTTTGTTAATAAAACAGTTGTATGCTATTAGAGTTGGTAAATCTTCATACAGAGAAAATGTTTCGGAAATTTTAAAACTTTTTATGAAACTCGCAAATCTCTATTTTCAGTTTTTATTTTGTACAATAGGATAGTTTATGCTTTCATTTGAAATAATAAAATTAGAGAAGTCAAATTGAAAGGCAAGTCTTTTCAAAGGCACTTGTCATAAATATGTGATAAATTCTGTTAAGTGCTTTTAAAATTAAATGCATTAAATTATGTAAATTGCAATTAATTTGGTTATTTGTTTTTCAGATTCTAATTGATACTATGTTTTGAATCAAAGGAATCCCTTCTGTCCTTGCTTCATAGAAAATATACTGAATCTTCAAATTCTGGAAAACGAAACACTTGCAAGAATGCTCCAACAACATCGAAGAGTTCCAATTGATGCCAGTTTGTTAAAACGCATTTCCAACCTTTTTTAATAACTGACATGCTTGGTATGTTTAGTATATTGACTTTTGAGAGGATTGTTCAAAATTTTGCTGTGGATTACATAAAACTGAAGCGAGCTTGTCAGTATAATTGGAGAATTTTAAAGAATGTTTCTGTTAAACTGTGAATGTATATTTGATATTGATGCTTCCCTGACGAATTTAAGATTTTAAAAACAAATTGCGCAACTAAAAACGTCTAATAACTTTTCAATGAAATATCTAAATTATATTAACGGTAAGCAATGCTGATATGCATAAAAATATTTCATGTCTTCCGTATTTTCTTTGCAAGTGATCCAATTTTAAATGAACATTATATAATCAGCTGTGTTATTTGAAGAAAAAAATTATAAGTTGCAGTTACACAAATAATTACTATTTTATATGATGAATTTCTTTTTGTCGTTGTTTTAGTTCATCCTGTAGTGTTAAGCTATTGAAATATGTTAAGGCATCAAATGTTCGACCTGTATGTAAAATTTCCTCTATTGTCAAAAGATTTCTTTTCAATGGTTAACTAACATAAGAATTTTCTTCAATTCTCTTCAACTTCTTATTTTCAATTGAAGTCTCTAACCACGGTATAATTAATGACATAGCATTTCTTTGACTCGTCGTATCTGTCTGGCTCAATGTAAGAATTTGATATTGTAATCGAAGAAATTATTTAAATTACTCCTCGAACGAAGGTGTCGTCCCATAAAATATTCTTGCATTGAGAACTAAGAATTGACATCCTGTGTTTGATTTGAAGAAGTTCAATTCTTTTATGGTTGTGTTCAGGAATAAATTGAGATTCCTTTTTTGATTGAGACTACTTGACTTTTAGTAATAAAATTGATTGGATATTGTTGATACATCAATTAATGTTTATTGTTAAGTGAAATGTATGACAAACCTTATATAAAAAAATTGCAGATGTTAAGTTTTTTATTCAAACATTGTAAATTCTGAGCATAGATTTAGCATTAATATTATCGCATATTAAATCAAATACGAGATTTAAAATACATCACTTTAATTCTAAAATCTAACCCAAGATAGTTTGAATCCTTTTAAATATATCTTAAGAATTTGAATTATCGTTTTTATTAAATTAATATTTTTTGGTGTATGATGAAATAGTAGTTATTGGTATGCAAGCCTGATAAATACTGAAATTCAGGAAAATTATTCTTAAATACCTGTAGCATTTATTTAATCAAAAATAAATGCATTTCTTCAATTTAAACGCTTTGCATAAGGTTTTTTTATAAAGATTTAATTTATAATATATTTTTGACTTTACGTATGCACTACGAGACTGAAAATGGAAATGTATTTTTATGAATGTAGTGAATTTTATGTAAATAAGAACCGCTCAAAAATTAGTTCTATGGTGTATATATCTCATTAATATTTATGAAAAGTTGATTATTGAGTTTCCATTATGCAACCATATTTCTTCATGCTGTAACTTTTTAATGTTATTTTTCAAGTTTCTAATCTTTTTGACATTTAAGATGGTGTAAGTTTTATGAATGCCTAGTAATAAATTAATTTAGCTCCAAGAAGTGTAGTAATTAGCGAAAATTTATAGATTAATATTTCTTTAATTTATTTAACACAAAAATTAAATACTTGTAACAGAAGGTAAACCATGCCAAGTTTCTTCCCAACAGTTAGGGAACTTACATTTCAAAAAAACATTTGAGATTTAATATGAAATATTATAGAATATTACGAAAAAGTTGAGTATAATTTTAAGTATTAAAATTATAATGAATGGTTTATCCATGTAGTCTTAGATTTTATTTCTAATCGTAAATTTTTTTAGTTTTGCATTTCAACACTTACTATGTAAAACACCGAGTAACTACTAGTAACTATTGTAAGTTTTGGAAAATATTTATGCATTTCAGTTAATTCAAATTCAAAGGTTTAATTTAATTATTTTAATACAGTTTTGCAAATCTTAACATGCCTTATAAGCCTTAAGCATCTCTAACTTTTTTCATGATTTTTTTGCATCCATTCACAAATTAAAACTTCCTTTTTAAAAAAATTTTTTTTTGACTTCTCGTGACTAAATTAATAAAATTTGAATATTTTCTTAATCTTAAATTTGTGCGTTTGTAAAGAACTTAATTTTGGAAGAGTTTCATTAGGGTTATTTTTCCATCAAGAGATGACTGATTGGCTAGGCCGGCCAGCTAAATAGGCAACCCCCCCCCCCCCCAATTTTGCAACTGCTTGATTGCCATGACTGATCACCATGGAGATCAAAGAGTTTCAAAATTTGACGCGCTTACTAAGCTAACGAACTTAATTTCCCAATTAAATTAATTTTTAATAAAATTTTATTTAGAATTCCGAGAAAATCTAGATCTGTTTTAACAGACCAATATGTAGAATGTTTGTAGGAAAACGATTTTATTAGTTTAATTTATTAAATACCTAAATTTATTACTTTTTTTCAAACTTGCATTTAAGAATTAATGTTTACAGCACAGTTCTACGAAAACTTTCTGTATATGTCTTGGCATATTTGTTTGCATTTAGTACATTTCACCCCTAAAATATGTTAAGTACAGTATTTGTACATTTTGTATCAATAATTTTACAATGTTTTTTTAATTTGTATTTATTGAATTTTGTATGTATGGTTATTTTTATTATAATGTGCATTCATGTGACCGGTACATCATGTTTACTAAATTCTTGTCTTTAAATCTGAATGTGTCGTATTTAATTTTGACTTGTTTCCTAACTGTTAAAAAGTATATAATGTTGATTTATATTTTAAGATTCTAATTTCCATTGCATTTAGCCATTATGCTCGATTTTGTAATACTTCTCATCACTTTAAAGTTGTCAATAAAATTTGTTATATTGCAATTTCTTTTTGTAGTTTATTCAATTTATAACTTTAAATTGCATTCACTAAGATGGAATATCTAAGCATTTTATTGAGTGTTTCTTCAGTGCCAAAGTAAAACATTTTTGAAGGACGTAAATATAAGCACTCTGGAAACGAAAGCCCATCATTAGATTCTGCAAAAATATTTCATTGACTTATTGTGCATTTGGTCGCATCGGTTAGGATTCGCAACAGTGATAAAATATAAAATTTTGATTGTTAAATTAAATAATTTTGTATTTAATACAGAGATGAACTTGCTGCATATTTTTTCTAAACGTACTTACTTTATCAGTAAAATAGGATAACTATTTTCATCAACTATTTGCAAATATAACCTTATAAAAAGCATTACAAACATAGCCTTAGCTCGCCTTTTTTGATTAGTTAACTGATGCATTATATACAGATTAATATTCGCATTTTACACATTATCTAGTTCTCATTACTGAAAAAAGAGGCTGTAGTTTAAATATGGAACTTTGACCTAGTCTTAAGAACACATCATAGTGAAAAACAAAGATACGATATTTCTTGTTTAGAGGAAACCAGGAATACATGAGCCGGCCTTTGAGGAAGACATAATTTTTGAATTGTTTCTACTTGATTTGTCATATATAGTTTGCCGAAAGATTTTTCCAATTCTAGTGTTCCAAAACTATTACCTACCTGTCATTGCAATAGATTTCCAAGAAAAATCTTCTCTTTACTTCTCGGTGAATTGAAAATTTTTTCTTGGGATTAATGGTAAGGCTTTTTTATACAAGCGAACTTAAACGATTGCGTAATATCGTGCATTATAATTTAAAAATAAAAATTGTATAAATTTTTGGTTACTTCTTACTGGCAATTTTTTTTCTTCGGAGTATTTTTGTGCTTTTGAATAACTTTTCGACTTCCATCTTACTTCGCAAAACTTTTTTCCTTCAATTATTTAAAAAAAATTCTCTAATCGTATTCGACTTGAACTTAAAATCTGCACTATTTGACAACCACGAAACTTGTTTTTATCTGGGTAACGAATAAATACAATGTTATGATAACAGAGTTGCTCCATCTTCGTTTTAATGATAGAATGCATTACTTATACATGGATATATTAGACCCACTCAGTTTATTTCAAACAGTTGAAAAAAAAATGTCAACATTCATTTGTTTATCTGATGTAGTTAGATTTGGTTATTAAATCTGAATTAAAACGAGAGGTTTCAATGTTATGGTTTTCTAAATTTAATAAGAATTTCTACTGAAGGCGTATTTCTGTATTCTGTAATTGATAAGCTAGTGATTTATCCTAAATTCATTCTTGATTTAATCAAATTCCCTGAATTCCGCCCAAAATTCAACTAACCTAAATGCAACCAAGATTAATGTCATATTTTCTGTCCATATGTCTTTTTCTCTAAGCACTCGGCAAATAATAAGGAAAGAAGAAAAATCAAAATTCAACCAGTGACTACCAATAGTTCCGAAAAACTAGGGCTTATTTCTTCCATGAAAAATATTAAACTGGGTAAAGCCTCATACTGCTGTTTCAACCACAAAGGTAGAGAGAAAGATGAATTCTAAAGGTAATACTCTTTTTTTGAAATTATAAAGTTCAGTGAAGGTTTACTTACTTCATTAAATATAACTAATAATATTGAAGGAAATTTCGTACTCTTGCAAATGAAGTTTTCTTAGTGAGATTATAAGATAAGATTTAGTCAAAAAATGAATTCTCTATCTGTTTTTATTGTACGTATAAGTCAAAGATCACTGACTATTACCACTGACTACCTAATTTTTTTTATTAATGCTAAATCTGTAATTCTTTCATAACGATATGTAAAAATTTTATATTTTTGAATTAAGATCAGTGATCACAGTTGAATTGTGACCTTGTTAGAGAAGTTACTAAAAATTTAATACTTTTGACCGATTTTTAATATAATACTTCATTTCTGCTCGTAACTCCGCAAACTACTGAACATTAGTCTAATAACACTCTTCTTTTAAAATCGTGTTGTTTTAAATTTCTGTTCTAACTTTACCATATGCTTGGCGCAGTTTGGCCAGGTGTGGCTCTTGCGCCAATAAACCACACACAACCAACCAACCAACTAGTCTAATAACACATTTTACTGAAAACGTTCACGAATAACTTTTAATGAATCGTGCCCATTTGACTGCGTAGATATAACTAACAATTATTCCGATCTCTCTTAAATAAATTGCTTATTCAAATATTTTACATTTCCGCTACTTGTATAACCTAATGAACCTCCTTTGACTTTTTTTTTCTAGAGTTCCTTTTTACTTTCTGGCATTCAGTACAGAAAATCTCACTTTCGCATTGAAAGCGAATAAGTTCAGTCTTAGAGATTTTATCCTTGCATAATTTTATATCAAAGTATAAAATTTCAATTAGAAAGTTTGATATGAATGATTTCGATCACGACACAATTAATTTACCTCATGCATTTTTTTTTAAATCAAAAAGGAAATTTCCGTCATTTTCGGTAAGGCTTCCTTAAAATATAGATCACGATAGGAATTTTTTAGGTACAGTACTGAAATAGACATGTGTTTTGCATGACAAAAATTAAGGGAATCTCTCACTTTTTGCTAATCTGAATAATAATGACGATTTTCATTCTTAAAGCATTTTCTTATTGTGTTAATGTTTTACACAAATAAACTTTTTCTAAATTCTCCAACCACTGTGGAATTTGACTGCAAAAAAATTCATTTTGAGTGTGTACCATATAAAGTATTTAAATTTTAATAAGTCCAGAAGGAGAAATTTACTCCCAAAATCTCCGATAAACGTCTCATCCACATTTTGGAAGTTTTTCGAAATTCATCGAATTACATCGAGGATTAAAAGGGGGAGGGGATGCCAGCACAAGTGTCATCCTCGTCTTCTGAATGCGGTTCAAATTAAGACGTCTAGCTCAAAATAGCGCTAGTGTTGCTTTAAAAAAAGGATACGTTAATGCAACTAAACCAGTAATTCTCAACCTGTGGGGCGCGCCCCCCTAGGGGGACGCGAGCACACTAATGGGGAGGCGCGAGCATATTCAAGAGAAAATAATATTTAAAAAAATTGATGAAGTGACTGAAAGGAAAGAACACACACACATACAAAACAAAATACATTTCGACATATTTAATACTTAACTTATTAAATTAAAACAACTTACTAAATTAAAAACAAATTTAATAATTATTGATGACTTCCTTGGGCCTGTCTTGTAGAGCAAAGTTTTTCGAAGGAGGGTTTAATATTAGAAATATACACTCTCAGTTTTTTACTTCTATATTTAGCTGAGATTTATATTTTGTCTTCAAAGAAGCCACCACAGAAAATCCAGTTTCACAAAGGTAAGATGTTGAAAATGGTAGTAGAATGCGTAATTCCCTTGTTTTTAGTGCAGAAAACTCATCATGCACTCCTGCCCAAAATTCATAGTGATTTATTACAAAATTGTTTTTTGGTTTCGCCACTGCCGTGAAGTCTATGAAGGTTTCTTCTCAATTGAGAGTCCTTCGGGTGTATTTCGAAATGGATTCCTCACCCACTTGTGATTTGATATCAGTTTGTCGTCAGCAAGAAAGTACTCTTTAAAATTCTTTGCTAGCATTGCTAAATGATTTTCAATGGCTACAAAAACAACTTTTACATGTTGTTCTTCAGCCTTGTAAGTTTTAATGCAATCCTTCAAATTTGCAAATATTGTTAAGTTTTCTTGCTTTAAATTTATGCTCCACAATTCTAATTTTCTACAAAAAACATTAAATTTATCACTCATATCCAATATATGTGTATTTGCTCCTTGCAGTTTAAGATTCAAATTATTTAATTTCTCGAATATGTCGACCAGGTAGCTCAATTTCATCTCAAATGAACTATCGCGAAAATTCTCAGCCTCTAGTCTGTTTTCCTCTTCTAGGAAAACGACGATTTCTTCTCTTAATTCATAATCACGTTGCAAAAATTTCCCTCGTGATAACCATCTTGCCTCGCAATAAAATAGTAATGCTGAATGTACTGCACCCATGTCTTTACAAAGTGCGGAAAATATTCTTGATTTCAGGGTCTCATTTTTATATAATTTACTACGGTTACAACCGTAGTTAACACAATATTTAAACCAGGACTCATTTCTTTGGAAGCCAAAGCTTCTTTGTTGATCATGCAATGTGTCCAGACGCACTGTGGCGATTTTTGTTTCACAAGCGCTTGAATACTTTGGAATCTTCCGGACATAGAACGAGTACTATCGGTGCATTTTCCGACGCAATTTTTCCATTCTATATTTGCCTCGTTCATAAAATCATTTAAGATAGCCAATAATGCAAGTGCGGTTGCGTTGAGTTCAATTGGTTTGCAGAAAAGTAATTCTCCTACTACTGACAAATCATCACAAAATCTAGAATAGGCAATGAAATGAGCATCTTTATTACTATCTGTTGCCTCATCGAGTTGTATTGAAAATAATTTGTCACGTAACTTCGACAAAAGCTGAAACTCTACATCTTCAGCTATATCAGCAATTCGACGGGCAATAGTATCATTTGAAAGAGGTATAGACTGCAGTTGTTTTGCAAAATTATCTCCAAACATAATTTCTACAATCTCAATTGCGGCTGGCAAAATAAGCTCTTCACCAATGGTGTGAGACTTTTTACATCTGGCTACTTCATATGAAACTTTGGAAGAGGCAATTAAAGTTTTTTCATTCACAAGTTTTTTTAAACAATGATTTTTGCTTTTCATATGATTTTAATTTTAATTCGAAGAATTCTCTGGGTTTGTTTACGTACTCACTATGAAGCGTTTCCAAATGTCGTTTAAGTTTATTAGGTTTCATGCTGTCTGGCGCCAACAATTTTGAGCAAATGATATACAGGGGCTTTTTTTCATTTACTTCAGTACTAGTGAATCCAAAATTTAAATATTCTTGAGAATATTTTCTTGATTTTATTTTCGGAACCACGCTTGTCTGTGTTCTTGTTGATGCTTGTCTATCGTCTAATGCTCGCTTACACAAGCTTGAAAATTTATCCATGATTCTGCATAAGTCTGCTGCCGTGAATATTTAATACGGTGAATTGCAATTACACGAAAATATACATAACATAGACATTCAGAATAGATTCAATAGCGATAGATGGATCGACTCGAATGAGATTGTCTGGAATTGAAATTGGCGTCATAGAACTTTCTCCTTCTCTTTTTGAGAAAACGTTTGTTCACATCTGCGCACGCTCCTAACTTAACTTTTAAGCTGAGCAGACAAATTCCAGACAAATCGAAACTTCTCGCGAAACCGTGAGAATGCCCGACATGGCGGGACGCAAGAGCAATGAAAAGACAAAGGATTCTTGTTTTCTCATTGCTGAGGATCGGTGTTGCAAAATGTCAATAAATTTCCGCCTTCTTGGTAATTTGTAAAGTTCAAAATTAAGGTTGTAGTGTAGATTTAGCTCCAAAATACTCAAAATACATTTTATTGTATGTGGTGGGGAGGGGGGGGCGATGAAAATTATGATTGAAAATTGGGCCGTGAATACTAAAAGGTTGAGAAACACTGAACTAAACTAAACATTGTTTGTCATTTTGTGCTTTTGGATGCTTTACCATTTGATATGATAAACTCTTTGACCGACTTGCTTTATTATTTAATAAAAAAACATTTTTAAATGCTATATATGTGCATAAAATTCTATCTTTCTAATACTTCCTTCCCAAGTTGTCGAATCCATTTGTAATAGAACAGCTAAGCAGAGACTTCTGAATGAATTTTGTTCAAAATCTGATAAAAAATACACATTTTATTCATTGCTGATAAATAAAATCTAATTCCATAAATCATTTTATAATAATCATATTTATGAGCAGATAGACATAATTCCAAAAATAAGTTTTTGAATTCAGGTAGGTTTGAAATGAGAAGATTCATTAAAATATCGATACATTTTTTGTTTGACTATAATATATCCTATATACCTCGTATACGAGAAAATAATGAACATTGGAAACTTTTACCACTTTTCTTTGTATCTGAACATTTTTTCAGCTTAATCCTTTCAAAACTAAGTACCTTGACATCAGAACCTTTTGTCAACTTTCTGAACATTTTTTTAGCCTAGTCCCTTCAACACTATATTGACACTGGAATTGAAACCCAAAGCAACCGGAAAGATTTGTTTATACTCTGTAGAATCTCGCAATTCTACTCATCACCAGCAGGATTAATCAGAAAACTTAAATTTTATCAATTAGAAAATTTGACAGCAGACACTTCAAGAATTTTCAAATTCACGAAGTGGGATTTTTATTTCATTTTAAATTAAATAGCGATATGCCAATGTTTATTCTTTTTTAATAGATAAACCATAATATTTTTCTAATATTGTCTGTGTTCTGTTATAGTTGCATCTTTTGTTTATCTTGGAGACCTGAGAATTTTTTATAGATAATGTTAGGCACAATTATTCTGCATCTGGAATAAAAACGAACTTCCCTAAGAATTATCTTGAAAACTAATAAAATTTATTTAACGTTCCTTTATTTGATTAAATTTAATTGCTTTTAAAGTGATTAAATTAGAAAATGGTATTGATTAGAATGTATTGAATGAACTAGCCCTAAAGAAATTGTGACAAGTTGTCCCTTGTGGCGCCATTTTAAATTTTGATGCATGTGAACGGTATTGCATAGTTGTACAGAAATTTTAAATGTGATAACATTTATGAGATTTATTATTTCTAATAATACATACCTTATTAAGGCTGCGATGCAATTTAAATAAATTTAAAAGAAAAATGACAAATAATGGCGAAAAGATAAACTCATTTTTTGCTATTTCTAATTACAAACAATTAAAACATTTTGAAAAAGCTGTACGAATGAAAGTCAACAATTACCAAGAAAAAAGTGAATTTGTTTTGATGTCCTTCTATGTTATGGCCACAGCAGCTTTTTTGCAGTATATTAAAAAGTATACTTATGTATCAACCTACATTATCTCTGATTAATTACAAAAAATATCTAAAAATTACGGAAAATTTTCAAATTTTTCGTAAAGACTATAAAGAAATTTATTCATGCTATATAACAAAAGTTTTCATTCTAGAAACATTTTCTTTTTTCAGAAATACAAATATAATGCAGAATACAATAATACAATTAATACAGAAATACAATGAATTACTTTCAAAAGTCATCTATTGTCTTGTATTTCTTCTGGATTTGAATCTTACTTATATATACTTTCACTGGTGGCAAACTTTTGAACTTTCAAACAGTCTTATACTCTGAGATTGTTAAGATTCGCAAATTGTTCTATCATAAAAATAGACCTGAAAAAACACAGTGAAAAATGTGTTACAAAAACATTTACAAGAAAACTATCCAAATATTTCATTTTCACAATTCATGTGCTGTTTAAGCCTCTTCTCTTAACACTTTCAAAGCTACTGACGAGATATCTCGTCTTTCAGATACTTTCATTGGTATTTGTCTTTTCATGCAGTTTTTATTTAAATCGTCCTAAGCAATAAATGCGCTAAGATTAAAAAGTAATCTTTTTAATCGTACTAATTTAATTTCCAATTTAATTTTAAATACTTGAAGATGAAATATCCTGTCAGTAACTTTGAAAATGTTAATACAGTTAAGTATAAAAAATTTATTTGACGTATTTCTCACTATTATTTTTAAATGAAAAGTGATTTTTATATTAAAATTTTTAAATGGAAATGGGCTACTTGGATCTATCGTCTACAAGAAGACAGTAGCATATTATTACTAAAATACTAAAATGGAAGTTTATTCTCACATTGCCATAATAATAAGTTGCCTTAAACTTATTTGGCTAATATGACGGTTCATTTCTAATTTATAATAAAACTGAAATCTTTTAGTTACAAAAAAGTAACTTTCTTGATCCAAATAGTAATTCGGAATTTTTCTCTTTTACTTACAGGTCCGATTCGGCCGACTTCAAATACGATATTCGTGCACAATTACGCTAAAGCGATGATATATAATTAAATCCATTATAGTGAAAATTAATTATTGGAATCTGGAGGAATTATAAATATTCTTCTTCCAACTTTTCTTACAATTAATTAAAGTCACACCAAAAATTTTAAAACTTTTGTTTATCTGAAATATGTTTACGTACTAACCTCTACGTTACTTCCTTTTTTAAAGACAGGAAAGGCCCGGAATATGCTTCAGTAACATTGCCGTATTTTAATTAAGTAGATACCGTTAACCAAATAAAAAAATTAGAAATAAGGCTTAGTAAAGTATTCAGAGAATTATTTTTATGCTAAATCAGCGTCGTGATCAAGCTATTCTGAAAATATTTTATGGAAAATATTTAAAAGAGGAAATGATTGTTCATTGTTTTGAAGTCAGATAGATGTTTTGTATTTCCTTACAAATACTCTCATGGAAAGAAAAAGAATTCGATCTTGTCTCCCAATTACATAATTCTTTAAAATTTTAAAATTCATAATTTGCTTTTTCTTCTCATGTATGAATTCTTCTATGTTTTATTCTTTTAAATTAAGAAATTAAAGTATATAATAACGGCAAGTTTTATTATTCAAACAATTATCCTTGCCATTGTTGAATGATTACATAAAACTCCATACTACCTAGTCAGCTTTAAAATTTAATTTTTTGCAAAATTTCCCATTAAATAAAGATTGAAATAGCTACATTAAATTGCTATTTCAGTGTAGAAACTAATTTTAAATATCTAAAGAAGTATCCTCTATTGAACATGTTTCAAAATAAATAAAAATAGTTGCTTTTTGTGTATGGTTTTAAGCACCGTAAAGCTTAAACTTGTAAGTAGAGACTGAAAGATTAAAATATACTTTGGATAGGAGATAGTTAATCATTCATATACAGTTTCTTATATTGGAAAGGAAATATAATTAATTCTTGATTTCAGCGTGATTTAAATAACTTTTTAAATTTAGTAATTAAAAGGAAAATTACTTATTTTTAAATTATGTTTCACTGTTTCATAGCTTTTATTAATATTTCTATATATGGTTCACATGGCAATCTTGTTTTATGGTTGTTCTTTCGTTTTTTTTTTTCATCTTAAAAAACTTATCTTATTGAAAATAAAAAGAATAACTTAGTACAGTTGAATAAGAATTTCATTTGCATGAAAATGTATCAAAACGGTGTCCGAGAAAATCATTTCTCAGATACATATATTTAAGTAAAACTTATGCATATTTATAATATTTTTTAATTAAATTGTGTTGACAAAATCATAATTGGTTACACAAGCATTTAGAAGGAAAATAAATTCCGTATATAATTAATGTTTTAGAAAAATTCGGTTGATACTTTTTTAAATATCATTTTTGGAAGATATTGCTTTCAATGAGAGTAACGATGATAATGTAATAAATCACAGCATGAAGTAAACAGACTGTTTCCAGTTTTTAATTGAGTAGATAGAAAATTTTAAATTGAGTATTTGTTTACAGGACTTACTTCCTTATTGAGCGAAGATTATGATTTGGAAGATGACGAAGCTCGCCACTATGGTAATAATGATAGTAAGCATGTGGATAGAGTATATAGTCACTTGTTAAATATAATTCATAATCTTGAGGAGCTAATCCGCTAACAATGGCATTTTTATAGTTAAATGGATAAGATGCATTGCCTCCATCATGAACGATATAAGCATAAGGAGGAGGCTGCCATCCTGACTTGCCGTTTAGAGTATTTCTAATGCGATAAATTAAACCATAGTCATCCTCCAAATGTCTATTGAAATTCGCATCAAGGCCACCTTCTTGAGTATTCTTTCCACTTGTTGTTGACCAATATAAAAGCAAGTTGAATAGAAAAAATCCGGCATCCATAGTTTTCGTTTAAGCTGTAAAATAGCAGTTGGCTATATGGTCAATTTTTTAATATAAAGGTTAATAATAAATACAAATTTTTTAAGCAATGTTATAAAACGCTTTATAGTACATAAATAGTATTGGTTGGGTTAATTGGTCATTTCAGTTAAAAAATCATGAATGTACTGTTTAACATGTTTTCAAATTGATTAACGCAATAATTACATTGTTGCTATTGGATGTGAGGTGAACGTGTTCAGTTCGTGTCTCATAGCATTATTTCATAAAATTTTGAGATACCAGTAGGTTATTATCCTATAAAAACAATACATATAACATAAAATTTACGAGATGGCATTATATGCGATTGTTAGCATGATATCAGGTAAAAAATAGGCCATAATAATTAATTATAAAAAAGATGTTTTTTTAATTCTTGAGAGTTTGCAGTCCTCACCACTACTCCATCTCTGATACGATTATGCAGACATGTGACAATGCATATGTTAATTTATTAATGTTATTAATTATAAGTATTAGTGCTAATTATTTATTACTAACTGCTTAGTACTATTTATTTAGCTTTGATTTTTTTTAAAATTAATGTGTATAATCGCGTTTTTTCATGAAAGACATATATGCAGATAAACTTATAAAGCAAACCATTATCCATAGATAAAATTTGATCCATTTGTTCGAGTCGATCCCGTGATACACAAAATAAGTTTATACATACACAAGAACTGCTAGTTTAGAGTTTTCTGTTTATAATATAAATATAAAAAAGTTTGAAAATTGTATTGATATCATTTAGAGAATCTTTTTAAAATTTTCAAATAGAGTATTTTCAATAATTGAAATTTGAAAAGTAGAAACTAAAACAGAATATTTTCAATAATTGAAATTTGAAGTGCAGAAATTTGTCTCACCTTATCCTGCTATGGATGTTCTTCAAGGAAATAAAACTGAATACAGAAATTGTCGTATAAATATATTATTAGTAGGTTTTGATAATGGGATGTATATTATTCAAGATTAATTAAGCATTTTATTTGCAGTTACCTGAAAAATAATGACTTCAAGACATTGCTATTTTCCCCCTTTTTTTAATTAACATTGTGCAATATGACAAAATTGATGCAACCAAAATTAACATCCGATTACGCATGATTTGAAAATAGAAAACAGGAGTTTAAAAATGAGTATAGAAAAAGATATCATTAAATAATTGTTTTTAATTTTTAAATTACTTAAATGAATAGCTCAAAAAGTAAATGAATAAAAGAATAAATAACTTTAATAAAAAATATTTTTCCTAATTTAAAATTAATAATTTTAGATGATAATTTCAATAAGTTAAAAATCATTAATAGTTTTAATATAATTATTTTGCTCTGAAATTTCTAGAAAAGAAGGAAAATATGTAATATTTACAATTTTTTTAAAAATATATAAATTTTTTTTGAATAAATATAGTACATCATAGAAAAATTCTCAAGTAAAAGTTTTGAAGATTCTTGGATCTTGATAATGATACGAATTTGATCAATTTCAATTAACCCATCTGTTGTCTAATAGGCTTAAAAAATAAAAGTTGTGGGATATGAATTATTCAAATAAATGTTGTGATTTCTATACATTTAATAAGAATTAATTTTAAAAAAAAATCTAAAACGAGCTGTTTGCTTTGATTGGAGTAAAATCTAGATGTTTCCTCGTTGTTTTTCAACAAATAGTAGGCAAATGTAAGGCAGTTTACTTCAAAACCCTAAGGGAAAGAAAACTACTATTTTTAATTTGTTCTAAGATAAATGCGTTTATCGCATTATATTGAGTTTGAGTTTAGTTACATTAACGTCCCGTTTTGAAGCAATACCAGGGCTATTTTGGGACGGTCTTTGTAAATTGGAACGGTCAGATGACAAAGATGACACCTGAGAAGTCACCCTTTCTCCAAACTTCTACACCATAATAGTGGAAGGACGTTTGGTTCGATGAATTTAACGTGCACTTGATCCGCTAACACAACGGTTCTTCGGTGGAATCATCGCATTCTATTGAAACAAATGTTTAAATATGTTGTTCCCAAATCCCACTTTTTTATCTACTTAAAATATATCAAACAACATCGTGGAATTATCATACTCATAGAGCAATGGGGCAAGTGATACTAAAGCTCAGAACTGTTTTGAATAACAATAGTGATCACAATTCCACATTATTATAAATCCTAAATTTAGGTAGATATACTAAGATTAGAAACGTGACTATTATGTGGAATAGCTTATATATAATATTAATTAATAGATATACAAAACCAAGTTAGATTAGAACCTTCATTTTTATGTGGAATAGCTTATATATGATTTTAATTAAGGTATTTTAAACCAAGTAAGATTAGAACCATTACTACTATGCGGAATAGCTTATATATGATAATAATTAACATATTTAAACTTTTATTTTAATTGCTTACATAATGCCAATCAATACAAGATTGACCTTTAGATTTTTTGATATGGCATAACTACACGAATATTATCTTTTTATGTTTCAACCTTTTTTTTTTCATCAGTCATGACAGTAATTGCAGCATACTATTATACGGTATTAACTTCATTGAATTTTGATATGAATGTTTATTAGAAAATTTTTATTGGTTTCTATATCTAAATATTTTTGTAGGATACATGTGGAAGGGAGAAATAAGCAAAGATATAAAATATGCTTATTTTAAACTGACGATGAATAAATAATTTTTGCTAATTATGTATTTTGAAACAAGAAATGTATTGGTCGAATACGCATTTATATTTTTTAAAAGTGTTTTTGCATAAAAAAAACAGTCAATATTTAAATGCTCATTAAAATATTTTAATAATCTTGAAAACATGAAATGCTAAATAAGGAATTTCCATATCAGAGTATTTGTATTGAAATTGAAATCATAATAAAATAAATTTTTTATATAATCATAATTTTTAGAAAATATTTCTGTCCATGAAGAATAATTAAGAATTAATCCCTTTCAACTTAAGAAAAAAAATCACCTGATTTACGAAAATTCAAAATCATTTTTAAATAATATATTCCAGGCTTGAATCACAGCTATATTTTTCTTTACTCAAAGAGTAAAAAAAATCAAATTATTTTTATCAGACATGATTTCAATTTATATTATTCCATGTGATCTTCTGTTTCACTGTGTTTTAAAATGCAAATTTTTATTTTTATCAATATTCTATTTGTAAATATACTATTTGTGGCGCTGGTTATTGATATTGTGTAGTTTTAGATGTGTATGCATTTGTCACTGCTTACAGTAATTTTCTCAATGCTTTCGGCATAATTAACTCATTGAATTTAAGTGAAAATATTTTGATGAAAGCTGAAGCGTGATGAATTATAATTGACCAACTGACGACTATCAGGAATTTGAGCTAGACATCATATCTTATAAATATAAAAATTGAATCATTAATAAATCTACATATTGCGGGATTGCCAACATTTAAGTTTTAAAGAAAATATTTTTTTCCATTTCAACATTATATCCAGCTCACAAAAAATGTTAATACAATTTTGTAATGAGTGCTATAATTATTTAACTTCATGATATATCTTATCAAATATCAATTCCTAAAAACGTATTATATCACTAATCCTCTAAGTAATAATGTACTTGGTCATGTTGTATTAAAATTGTAAAAGATATTTGAATTAAACTTCTAAAGCAATTTTTAGTGTTTGTTATCAATATCATATGTAATTTTTTTTAAAAAAATTGAATACAATTTCTGTATATCATTGCATTTCTTCCTGTCTATTTCTTTAAATAGCATTACTTCAATCGTTTTTAAAGAAGATTTTTCTGTTCACATATACAAATAATTTCACTTTCAGTATACTAATACTGAAAGGGAAATTATTTAAATTGCCAGTAACTGAGATTTTGATGAATTTCTTCATTTTAGATACTTTTGATTCAGAAAGGAGTGCATTTTTTAAAAATTACAGCTGTCTTTTTGTTATGAAACGAACGCAAAATTTCCTATGAGCTTTCTGCCATAAAACTGAGAATTATATATTGCCATAAAATTTTAGAAAATGTTTTCTGGAAGGTAATTTTTCATGCTTTTTTTTAATTTATCAAATTTGTTTAAAATGTATATTGAATAATAGAAAATTTAATGAAAAATTAAAAACATTAATTCATGAAACATTCTTTCCTAAATTTGATTTTTTAAGAAGTAACTCATTTAATTTTAATTTTGTTAAATACGCTATGATTTAATATTCCAATGTAATCTGATTACTAAATTCCATAAATTTATTTAATGATTGAAAATTCTCTGTGTTTAAAAAGTCAAATTACATTTTATATTGACCTATTAGAATAAATTGTTTTTATAATAATCCTTTTTTTGAAATTTGTCGATTATAGATGTTTACAAATAAGCAATTATTTTACTGAAAATATTTTTATTTATATTAAACAATACATTCTAAACCAAGAATTATTTTTCAATTAATAATGCACATTTTAATATTTAATATCCATTTCATATATTGCCTCGCTTTTTATATAGGTATAGATCTGATTTTTAATTTTATGAAAGGAAAAAAAATCTTGCTTTCATAGTGGCATTCTTTCTTCAAAGACATCATCAAGTCTCCCTACAATATCCAGAATAGAAATATATCTGAAAAAGAAGAAAATCAAAAACAATGTTAAGCATGAATAATTTATGAGAAAACTATATAAAAAAGACTATCCAATAAGATCTCGAAACAACTTTATTTTCGGATTGCGTGTTCTATTGAAATATTTTGACTTGAAAGCTTTAGATATATAACAGGTTTTTTTTTAAATTTCTTTTTATTAATTTTCCTTCTAATTCCAAAAATTAGAACGGCCAAAATGTTAAAAATATAAATGCTCAAATTTGACGTTACATTTTACAAAAAAAATTGAGATAATTATAGATGCTCATAATAGATGTGAGAGATAGCGTTGGATCATAGGTTGGCAAATTCAATTAACCAAACTTGAAAATTAAAAACAAAGGTGAATATCATATTCAGCTATAACAATAGTTTCTTTATGTCAGATCACCATTTCAATCAAATTGTTCTATAAAATAATATTTTTTTAAAGTTCAATTTGAGTTGACATATAAATGGCAGATGATTATTAATTGTTTTAAAGGTAGCTTGAGATTTAGTATACAAAGATATTTTATATTTCCATGAAAAGCAAATAATTCGGCTGCTCCGAAATTACATGTTTTTTAAGCTTATTACTATCTTCAAAGTATTTCTTGTCTCATTTTTATTGTGGATTTTCTATTGTGAACTATTGTGGATTTTCTCTCTCTAGATCTTGGTAAGGGCAAAATATATTTCAGTATCTCTGAATATATAAAAATGCCACAGATATGAACTCTGGTATTTAATGGCTGCATGATATTGCAACGTTTCCCTTTTTCTTTCAAATGGTTAATGGTATTCAGATCAGATGTAATGTTTCCGTTTTCCCATACATAGTTAAGTGCAAAAGGACTTTCGAATGTGGATCCTTTACACTAATGATGTTTGGCTAATTGGTTATATCTAGGAGTTGGAAAACCAATTTTGTACCCATCATTTAAAATAGATATGCCTTGTCTTCAAGGGAGAGGAACGTACGATCCTCCAGATTCTAATTTTTTTTATGAAGTGACTCCACAAATCACCAAGAACTGATAAAT
Source organism: Argiope trifasciata (assembly GCA_026543055.1). NCBI lineage: Eukaryota > Metazoa > Arthropoda > Arachnida > Araneae > Araneidae > Argiope > Argiope trifasciata. The sequence continues at coordinate 3,809,682 of JAPMOQ010041062.1, read as the reverse complement.
TACCAGCAAACATTGGCATTAACTGCCAAACACAGGTGTACTTCAGTTGGCGTCAGCTGCAATTTGATTGAAATTGATATATGCTCAAGAAACTAGAGGCGGTTGTCTGATCAAAATAAAGTGCAGTTTTTTCCAGAGAAAAGGAAATAAATGTTTTGAATTATAATTCGGAGATATTTCGGAGGTGTCGAAAAGTTCCTGAGTTTTTGAGAAATTTTGTCTGATTCTGGCTTTTGTGTCAGGGTACACCCTATAAAGATCTGTGGATTTCTGGTGAAGCCCTATAATAACCGTTTAGAGCTAACCGCATGTTTTTTGAGGGAGGGGGTGATTTATTCTCAGATTTTATCGAGGTACTATTATGTGATTGAACTGTTATTTTATTTTTGTAAATAATATTAACCTATATGATAACAAGTTGGTGTTTTTAAATATATATGGGTAAAAATAAAAGAATTATTTTACCAGCGCTATTTTTTAATTTAATCGGTATTGATCAAGATATTATAATACGGTACCTACGCATCTTTTGAGACTCCCCAGAAAATATAAATTCGTATTAGCATGATCGTAATCCTAAATTTGAAAATACGGTTAAATACCTGTAGGAATGTCGTATATTAATATTTTTTGACTCGGAGAAATGTTCATTTCCCTAACACGTAACTAGATAGTGAAGGAGGAAAAAATAATTTGGCCCCTGAATATATGATCCATTCTACTTAATTTCTTCTGATACCAATCGTAATCAATTTTTGATTTCAACTCTATTTAAATTATAATTTTCCTTGATTTTTTATTCCTTTGATAACCAAATTTACAACGTAATTTAAGAAAAATAAATGAATTCTGAAATACTTTTTCTTGTTTCATAACTATTATTTATACATTTATTTTAAAATTTATATGATATGATATTCTAAGGCGTTTATTTTCAGGAACTAGTTTATTTTTCTCATTGTTATTTAAACCTGGGAAAGGATCTTTTTCAAAAAGGAAAAATAACGTATTACAGTTAAATAATAATGTCCTTCCCACGAAATTGTATGTATAATAATATATAAGAGTCCTTTTCCTCTGAGTAAGACTTTTTTTGTTTAGGTTCTAAAAGTTTTATTAAATTATATTTAAAAAATAATTTTTAATAAAATTTTCAAAACAATTAAACGCATTTGAAATGAAAATAGACTTTTTATAGCATGTGATAAATTACTTACAAAAATCCAGAATTTTTTTGTTGTTAAGGTGAATTTTTTTAAGGCTTACTTTTTCTTTAGATTGAGATCTGGCTTTGGTTTATAATATCGATTTTTCCCGGCTTTTGGATGATGATAAAGAACACGTGGGGGACCATCCCTTCGTGAGGAACGTATGCTGTTACTTGGAAAATATAATTGCTCAATGCCATTGACACCAGTACTGCCATGGTGTCGAGGAGATAATTTGTTATCATTGGACTTTCCATAGAATGGCAGATAAATTTTCTCAACTTCACCATTAGTTGCAATGTAAACAGAAAGAGGAGGCTGATTTTTTGCTTTAAAGTTTAGAAGAGGATAAATTAAACCATATTTATCTGTCAAATGTGCAACCAATTTCTGAGAAGCCTTGATTTCTTGAGTATCCTTTGCATTCGTCGTTGCCAAATGCAAAAGCAAGGTAAGAAATAAAAACCCCAAATTCATCGTTTTCTTTTTAAGCTGCAAAATAACAATTCATAGTAAGAAAATATGATGAATAAAAGACAAAATAGAAAATTTCAAGGCAAGCAAATTCACGTAGACAACAAACATAAAATGTGCAAAATATGGAAATTCTGGAAATTGATTGATAAAAAATATTTAGAAATTAATTCTAAGCAAAACCTTGAAAAATAAATCATGTTAAAAATACGATATTTTTTTTAATAATTCAATGTCATTTTAAAAATTGTCAAATATATTGTGCTTTTTGTTTAGTAAAAATATATATTTAACTAAAAAAATCATTTGAAATGAAATTTATTGACGTTAATTTATGAGATATTTAAAACTTTTATATTTGTAAAAATGTGTATTAAACTTGTAAAATTGTTTTAAATTGAATTTATTGGCATTTATGTATAAGGTATTTAAGTCTTTTATATTTATAAAATGTGTATTTAACTAGTAAAATCGTTTGAATATAAATTTGACATTTATTTATAAGGTATTTAATTTCTTTATTTTTTCGCAGTGTAGAATGAAAAAATATCAATTTAATGAAAATATTAGGCACAGTAAAAAAAAAATTAAAATATTTTTTTTAAAAAATTAATAGTTTCGAGTGATTTTTAAATTAATAACAAGTTTCTGAAAAAATTTAATATCTTGTTGTCATTAAATTCGATAAATTAGAGAATGATTTTTAAATTTTTGGAAAATTCAGATTAGTTAAATTCAGACGAAAAAAGAATTTTCGCACAATTGGGCTCAAATATGAGCAGTTGTAGCTTGACAGAACCATTTTATAACTATTTCATTTTCCTATTGTTATCTTAATTTATTTCATTGAATAAATTCATTTAGGAAATATTTTAGTAAATGTCCTGGTAAATTTTAAATTAAATTTATTTTTCTAGATAAAAGTAATATATTCTTAATTCACAAATATAGTCGTCACTTCAGAAGAAATGCAAACGATTATAGAAAATCAAATGTCGTGAAAAATTTAAGCGTTCTTGTTTTTTGTATAAAATTTCAAAACAACTTTAGACAACATGGAAATTCCAATTTAATAAGAACAATATAATTATCTCTATCATAAAATTACAATTTTTGTAGATTAAAGAGTTAAGGCAGTGCGCTACTTTTCCTTATTTAATTGCACTAATAAAATATCGATAAAAAGTTAATAAAAATCTACCATTTTTTCCCCTTTTTGGATAAATTTTATAAACATTGGATAAAATTTACTTTTTCAATTTCAAATGTAAGGAATAAATATAAAATATTACAGTCTGAAAATTAATCAATTTAATACAACCATGATGATAAAATCTGAAAAATAGAATTTTAAAAAAATGATAAATTAGCTAATTTCTCAAACATTCTTTCCTTTAAAAAATTGAATATCAAGAGTTTTATTTAATGATAATATTTAATAATAAACTTATTACGACTTTTTATAAAATAAATACGAAATATAAATACTTACAATTGATATATAATCAGAAAGAAAAGCTCTGATATGCACTAGAAGATGAAAATTTCTTTTGATTTCTCTTAGAGTAAAGATATAAGAAATCAAGCAGATTTGAGTCACTTTTCAGTTTGAAACACAATTAAGTATTTCAAGCTATTAAATATTCTATCTGCATTTCAAATTCTGTGTTATTTAGAATTATCCGTCAATATTGATATTATAGGAGCGGTGCTTTCATATCTAAATATAACTGTGAATTTCCCATGATTAAAGACTTTTTTGTTATTTTAATACTAATGCTTGAATTTTTTATTATTTACATTAGGCGGCATCATTCTTTGTCTCGGTTCTTTAATAGAAAACATATTAATTTTCTTGTATGTCAAATCAATTGACAGCCAATATATATATATATAATATAATATAATATAATATTGATCGGTAAGTTTAATTTTAATAGAATTGTAGCTTTCAGTTTCCTTATAATATAAGGCATCGTTCAATTAAAGAACATGAATTATCAAATAAATAAATAAAATGTTATTTCTACGCTTTTAATCAGTTGGCCTGTGCTTTGGAAGCGAGATACGACAACATTTAGTTTAACAGTAAATATAACTATATGTATCCAAACATCTAAATGTATATAGGCATATGAATCTAGACTTGACATTTAGAGATTTTCATTATTTTTTTCAGCAGGCAAAACACAAAGGAAATTCAATTTTTAAAAATTGATTTCCAAGAAAATAAACTATAATTTGTTGCAGTTTTGGCAATTTTTTTATTTCATCATATTTAGCAAGTGATACTTAGATATTATAAAGTCATTTCATCCTTTTTTCAGATGCATTCAAGCCTTGAATCTCCTCTAGTAGTTTGTTTATCTTATTAACTAACAAGTATAATTTTTAAAGTTTCTTCGTTATTTCAGATAGTTATAAAAGCTCTTGATCGATCTATGATAATCTTCAAACAAACGAAATTTAGATTACATAATTATTAAGCAAGAATACAATTCTCCTTCCTTATGTATACCAGATTTCCATCGATATCCTAGCTTGCAATTTTGTAAATTTGAAAAAATAATGTTGGCCTTCTTCTTAAAGTGGTAGTGAGATATGTTTGTACATTTTTCTCGGATTTAAATTTAGTATTATTAATTATTTATTAACTAGGATTATAAATTTATTTTTAGTTTTTACATAATGTTTTTAATATATAATTACTGAAATATAGAGAGAATACGGTGAATACAGAAGAATTTTTCATTTCAACTTTTATAGTTTTCTCAACGGTTTTTTAAAGGAAGAAATGATTATATTTTGCCGTATAGGAATATAGCAACCATTCTGTTTGCCATAACTGGACATTTTTATCCAATAATTGATCCCAGTCTAGGGAGTTGTTCACAATATTTGTCTGACATGATAGTATCATTACGTTGGGAGGATTTGAAATTAATTATTCTGGCTATGTATTATCCAAAACACAATAATAATTTTAAAGGCCACATCAGACTTTGAGACAAATCCAGAACTTTCATCTGCATTTTTTTCCATTTTTTTAATGCTGATAACTGATATACAAAATCCATTTTACATCACCTGTTATCAGATGATCCATAAATGTCTACATTTTAATGCACGGGGCGAAATATAGTTGATTCGCTGAGAGAGAGATTCTTAGCCTTCGATCTTTGAAAGATATTCAAACTTTTTAAAATTGAAATATGTTATCGAATGATCAATATTAACCTTTTCCACACTTTCTTCAAATTCAAGAGATTTTCTTAAGCAAAGAACTTACGATATTGTTATAAATGTTGAAATGCTATCCAAATCTTGATTAATCTTCCAATGTGAAATACCTTTCCGAAAATTTCAAACTAGTTTTTCACAGTCCGTAGACCTGAAGTCTCACCGGAGGAGGATACCCATAGTTACCTCCTGCCCAATTCGTGTTCTGTTTTAACTTCTGAATTATTTGCATTTTTGTTGGCCTTTGAAAAGATTTCTCTTTTTGAAAAGCTCCTTTATTGTATTTATTCAGATGGTATGAGTGCCTTAGAGACATTGAGCTATTTTACAAAACGCAAATATCCTGTTGCAATCAATATTCATTATCGCTTAAAAACTCTTCAAACAAAAGGATTCAGCATACTTTTCTGCTGGATACCTAGTCATGTAGGTATAATAGACAAGGAAAAGGCTGATTGTGCTGAGAAGCTGACTCTATATATTCTATCATGACCATGCACTCACACTGTTTGTGAAATATGATAAGTATATATTTTCTGTTTAGAAAGAGTCCTGGGATGGAGAAATGCAAAATAAATTGCATTTTAGTAAACCTGCTATTAACTTGTGGTCTGTTGTCTCGATCAGATGTTAAATTAACCAGATGACGCAATGGGCCCACTCGATTTACGCACAGACATCTTTTGTTTGGTCAGCGGGCACCGATGTGCTAGGATTGCGCTCTCAATCTTACATTTTTACACATTTTAATTCAGTGTCCTAAATTTAATTCTCATCGTATGCGGTATTTTAATTCTTTAACATTGAAGATGCGTGAACAGGTGGGAGAAAACCGTCACAAGAATATATTCGAATTTTTAAGAGCAATAAATTTTATCCATTTTATAAATACCATGGGGTTTTTTAACATTTTCTATGTATCTTTTCTGTAATTGGCGTTCTAATTTTAAGATCTTTGTCCTTTGATTTTATAAAAACAAAACGTTGTTTGCATTTTGACCTCGAAGAAATATTTTATTTATAGACCATTTGGCAATAGACACACACCACTTATTTGGCGCAGCATGGCCAGCTTTGGTCCTTGCGCCATAAAACTCCAAACATTCATCCATCCATCCATCCCACTTGAGGGGGCATCTTATATTTGAGAATAAGCTTTCAGCACAGTGGTTGGTTCTCCAACTTTATGGGTATACAAAGAGGTGGAGTCTGGCTCTTTCCTTTGATAAAGGGAAATATTTCGTTATGGAAAGGTTGTACCAAGAGCGGTGATGTCAATTAGAACTCAACCCCAATGCACTTTAGTGTTGCTGTTGTGGCGTTGAGCATTTAAAATTTTTCCCTTTCCTTCCGATTGTTAATTTATGGTTAATAGAGTTAAAGCACGATCTAAATAAATATCCAAAATGTGTTTCACGCAGTTATAAAACCCATGTGACTTCAACATTTAAAAGACATCAAATAATAAAAATAAATATCTAATTGCCATTTTTTTAAAAAAAATTATCATACTCAAAAGTCGATTTGTTTTATCAATATTGAATTATTATTATTTTACTTATCTTTTCTTAACTCAGCAGATTAGATTTTCTTTTTCGTCAGCTGATTCAATATTTGAGGCATATAGCCATGTATGTCATTATGTTTTTATTTCAAATATTACTGCAATTTTCATATAATTATAGAATTCTTAAAAGTTTCATAGAATGTATTTAAACAAAAGAAATAGAAAAAAAAATTGCAAATTTTTTTTAATTGTCATTGAAAAAATGTCCTTTGTCATTTCCTTTCAAACAAGAAATAAGTTATGCGGATGCGATTTTAAAATACAAATAAAAAAACTGATGAAAAAAAATTAGTTGGCATTTAAGAATTATCTATCCATTAAAATCTTTTGACAACACAAACTTATAAACAACTCTTTGATCAATTGGAATTACGAAATATTTGTATAAAAAAGTCAATGATATAATGTATAAAAAAATTTTCCTATATAATTCCTTGAGCTTCAATTTATTTGTTACTCATTTTGAGGCAAATAATTTAGTTTTTTGTTTAAATTTAAGAGAAGAGATTTATACAAAAAATATTTTTTCTTCACAGATTTTTTGTAGTGGAAACTTAACATAAGAAGCATCGATTCTAAATATTTTCTGACTAGTGAAGAAAGTCATTGTCAAAGGAAATGTATCAAAAAAGTCGCAAGAACGAGGTGCTTGTCATTTCAGTTCAAGAGATTGATTAATATTTTTTTTTAAACCAATATTCAAGTACTTAAAATGTATTAAAAATTATTAACAAAAAAGATTAAAGTATATAAAAATTATTTCCTTTTTGAAAATCTCTAGTAATCTTAGATATGTTTATTCTTAGAGACCATGCTTATTTTGATAAGTAAATAGTTTTAGAAAAAATATTTTACAGATAATATTAAATATAGAGAGAATGTTAAGTATTTGGATTACAGCTTTTTTCCCTAAACTACAAGACGAAATTGTTTTTTTATCTGGCATACATTGGATTAGTATTAATCGCTACGACCTTGGTTTATTATTTATTTTAACTTGAATTTTAAGTTTATATTTTAACAATATCTTATTTACAATTATTAACCTCCATTTGTAACCGACTTGTTAATATTGACTTTTTTAAGCCGTTAAATGACTAAACCGGAATACATTTTTTCTTTTTAAAAATCACTTTGTTATTTCAAATGATTTAATAAAATGGAACTACAAGAATGTGTGAGAATTAAAAGTTTATGTTTTACAAAACAAAAATAGAAATCTTATTTCCGAAGTTCTGTACAAAGAAAGAACTTTTTTTAAAACTGAATTTTAACATTGGTGAAAACATGCGATAAAATACTTAGATGGAAAAGATAGAATTTATCATGGCATTAAGAACAATGTTACAGATTGTGTATTAAATTAAGTTAAGAAAATTATTAAAAATAAAAAAGGAGCAGAAAAGAGGTTGATGCCATTAAAAAGTGGTAAGTTTTTTAGTTTTAAATTAATGTAAAATCTCTTTCAGGAGGTAATAGTTCTAAAAGGTATGGTCCTAAATTTGTGTTATTAAATCATAGCGATTAGTTTTCTCACGACATTAAGTCAAATTCAAAATCCATTAAACTTTCTGCTCAGTTCCTATTCCATAATATCTTTTATATTTCATTTCTTTTGACTGAATGAAGCTCTTGGAAACATGGCGAGTCCTTTCCAGAGCATTTTAATGTTATTTTATAATTACAATATTTAATGAAACACTTAAATGTACACTTACACTTTACACCTTCTATTAAACGAGGCTGTGAAATATTCGATGAAGAAATCGAAACTTTGTAGAAATGCGCATTATGTGAACCATCAGGAAAGCAATTTTTCATATATGTTTATTGATTTTTCGCAAAACGAAGGGCTGTTGTTGATTGTATCTGTTTCGAGTTTACTTTTGAATTAATAAAAGCAATTTCAAAATTGAGAAGTGTTTTTGGGAACCACTTTATACTTTATTTTATGAAATTCAACTTATTTGTGTTGTAAAAGAAATGAAACTAAGCAAAACAAAATTTAAAAAAAATTGAATAGATATATATTTTTTGCATATCTGAATTTTTCACAATAAAAATTACATAGTAAAATATAAAGCAAAATTTTCTCCAAAGTAAAATTTCAAATATTTGAAGGCTCTTTGCTAATAGAAAAAATTAAATCTGACATTTCAAATTTTGTATGCCTTCCAAAATTATACGAAACTCTCTCTGTCTCTTTTTTTACCAATGTATTTTAAAATTTTTAGGTAGGAAACAAATTTCAATTACAAATTTTCCATATTTTATTCAATAAAATTTTTATGTTAAATTGTTATTTTTTATGTTAATTCTTTTCATAGTCATAAAAGTTTTAATAATACGGATGAAATGTTGGAAAAGTAGCTTTTTATGTTATATTCTGCAAAATACAAAATGCAAAAAAATGTAGTATTGTAATCACTAATCATAGAGATTTTGTAGATTCTTGTTCTTGTTTTTGACCCTCCTGAATTCTTAAAATACACATTTTTCAAACATGTCTGTCTATTTAGCTATGTTAAAAGTAACCTCAAATCAAAACAAACAAAATGAGCAGAATGAAATACTTGAAATGACCAAAATTTGTTATGCTGTTTTTGCATCAAAATTCAATATTAAATAAAAAAATTTTAAAAATAAAAAACCTTTTCCTGAAAAGTGATTTTTCAAATTTTATTTCTGAAAAGTTATATTACAAATGAATAAAATCTTAACGTCATAATCTTACATCAAAAATTTGTGCCAAATTTAAAAATAAATTCTGAAAAAAAAATAGAAGTTTGCAGGATTTTGTTAAAAAATTCTTAGGATTCTCCCCATGAAAAAGGATTTAAAGTGACTGATAGATGGCGCTAGCCGTAAAACCGAGATGGTTTATAGAAAGCAGGATAACTGTAAAATACAAGTCTAGAAATGGTTCCAACTTTCGGTGATAGCAACATGCTACACTGTTGCAGATCAGTATCTTTTGTTTTTGCAAAACCGCGTTGTTCATGCTTTGCAGCAAAGACGTGCGTTATCTGTTATCACCGTCTTACGGGATGGTGGTCGTCTTACGTTGCGTATACCATCAAGATGTTCTTTTTAGATACATTCACTGAGAAATTAGTGATAAGATGGGGAGTTAGGACTAAGTGTCTCTCACGATCACCAGATCTTATTCCCGTGGACTTCTGGTTGTGAGGATATCTAAAGTCTCCTGGATTCTGGAGCTCACCAGCCAGTTTGATGGAAGTGAAAAACACAATTCAATAGGCAGTTGGTGGCATCGATACCAACATGCTACACTCTGCTATAATATGTATAGTTGCTGCCTCATTTGCATAATAATTTGTGGTGGTGATCATTTTGAAGTTATTTTGCTTTAAAATGGAAGAATGCATTGTGTTAAATTACTGTGATCTGTTATACTGATTTGCATGAACCGTCTCGGTTTGAAGTGTGAACGCCATCTGTCCATCATTTTTTTGATAATTTTTAAAGGAAATAATTTTTTAATCTAAAAGGTCTTGGAGTATATTCCCTATACTGGAATTTTTTTCCGAGAATTATTGTTTTTCTGAGATTTTTTAAAGTTTGAACGAATTTATAGCACAGTTTTATTTGTGACTGTTTAAATTAAAGATAGTGTGAAAGAGTTTGTTAAAATTGAAAAATCGTAGTTTTAATCCTATTATTTAAAATATATTATAAGAATCTCTAAGTGAATAAAATACATTTAAAGTAAATATTTAAAAATTTGCTTAGCAGACTTTATTTTTTTCTGAACTATCTAATGTTAATCAAATTTTAATTTTCCTCTAATTAAAGTAAAAAAATTGAAATTAATAGTTGTTTGTTGAATTGCACATTTTAAACCGAGGGAATAAACTTTCGATAATAGCATGCTAGAGTATAATTATTTCAAGTAGGAAAATTAAAGAGGTTTATAAGTAATAAAGTTCTTGGGAATTAGAACTTTTATTCATTTTATAAACTAATGAATTTTCTTAAAAAAATACTTTTCCAGATAATAGATATAATTGTTATGGAGTACAGTTTTCTTCTTGACATCCAAGTCATTATTTGGTATCCATTTATAAGGGTATAGTTCTAATCATTAGATTCCTTTGAAGATGATTTTTTTTTTATTTCTCAATTTTCGAATTTCCTGTTCCAAGATATTAATATCCCTCTTTATTTCTTCAAATATTCTACTTGCCCTGAAAAAAGAAAGAAAACATGTATATGTATTACATAATGTTACCAATATAGTTACAAAAAATCCAATTACCAGCAAAATATTTAATATTTTCAGCATAAATTATATTTAAGTTTCTTCTCCTGAAAACTGTGATGTAATGATTGATTTAAATTTCTTCAATAATATTCTTAAATAAAATGTGTTTGAAATTTTTCAAAGAATTAAAAACATTTGTGTGTATTATTTTATAAGGAGTTTAAGCTTATGTCTTCTAAAATGTTAAAAAGAAATTTTATACCCAAAACGCTTTGCCAGAAAGGTAATCCTCAACTTATTTGGCTGATATGAAGGGTTATTTCTTATTTGAAGTAATATAAATACTGGTTTGTTCTAGGAAGATAACTTTCTTGAAGAAGGTTAAAATTCAAATTCTCAAAATTTGTATTGTAATTTACTGTACTTTAATTTCAGTTCTATAGATTCAAATATGTTTTAGGGATATCTTGACAATTAATTCTGTTTATTTTTTCACAAAATCAGTGCGTTTACTTTGAAGTTATATTATAGTAAATTCATTTCTCTAATTTCCCAGATAATATTTTGCAGTTTTATTGTATTTTTTATCAGTGATAAATAATGAAATGTTGACAGAAATATATGAAATGTGTATTTATCGATTTCACAGTGTTTATGGAAAAAGATTTCTGTATTAAAAGTGGGATTAATTTTAAAGGTTTCAAATTTTTTAAATTTGAAAGGTTTTACCTTTTAGACAGTGTGAGGATCAACGGCAACATAATAATACCATTTCTAGAATTTCTTATAAAGGATAATTAGAACTTTAATTTGCTATTCAGTAAAATAATACTGTTCGTTTCATCTCAGTAAAAAAAATTAGAATGTTTATACATTATTTTTAAAGTCATTTGATGTACAAAATAAATACATTCTCACTTTCCATAGGTAGAACAAAAATGTACTTCTTTCTCGATCTTGTATTTTTTTGAAACATTAACATTTTCATCTTATTTATGCTCTAATTTATTAATTATGGTGCAGTTTTATTTATTCTGTTGAGTTTTTTACAGTACCAGCAGTCACTAGCACTCATGTGAAATTACCATGTGATGTCTATGGTTTGAAAATTGAGAATCTACCCAAGAATCGTAAGAATTGAGAATGTATAACTTGGCAATCAAGTTACAACTTTAGTTGGCGATAAATAGCCAAATGTCACAACCTTCTGCATTATTTTCTAATTACTATATATTAATTTTCTGAAATTATCCCTGAATCCTCAATCTATCTATTAAGCAGAGTTTTGACTTCTTTGGTTTATTAAAAAAAAACAAACATTGCCCGAGTTAGACGATAACATTGTAATTTTCAAGGGAAAAACTACAACAGCAGACGATAGATGATTCAAAAGCTATGCAGTGAAAGACGACTCCAAAATAAAAAAAACATTAGCAGGCTATAGATATTTCAAAAATTGTACTGTGAAAGCCGACTCCAAACTAAAAAAGAAAGAGATAAATCGCTTATTTGTTGTCTACGCATTTTGAGGCTTTAAAATTTTTTTGCCTTCAAATCGCTTCAAAATCCTTAAGCGAAAGTGATATCATGTTCTCACATCTTGAAAAAACCCTGCTAAATTTTACAAACGCATGCGCAATAAGAAAGAAAAATACACTACAGTTGTCCCGTCAAGACTAGTACTTGCCATAGACTGAGCATTTTGCAGTCTATGGCAAGATGTATGCCTTGTCAAGTATGCCTTCTACGTATGCCTTGTCAAAGGCCGTCATATAACTTTCCGAGTATGAATCCACCTGTATGAGCATCGTTCATTTGTTGTATTCCTTGATTTCAAGAAAATCACCTCTTGTAAATTCCGTATACATACTTATGCCCAAAAATTAGCGAAAAAGTGAAATATTTTATCCTGCCCATTGATAATTTGAAAGTGTGCAATTCTCTTTTTTTTTAGACGAATAATCATCTATTTTTGATTTCAGTTTCTTTTAAGTGATACTTATTCTTCATTGCATTAAACAGAAGAATATAAATAGATGATAATAATAATATTTTTCGTGATTATTAGTTCTATTTTTGTTGTAATATTCACGTAAGTGCCTTAGAACATTCATTTTCAAGAAACGAGACCTAACCATTCTTTAATATTTAAATCAATAATCAATTATACTTGAAATGAAAGGGATCTCTTAAATAAGTCAAATTTCTCCAATACACAGAAAAATGTTTATAAAATGATATCTCATGTTAAGTTTTGAAAATAACATTTTTTTTCATTGTAGCTTTTTAAGAAATTTTGAAAATTAAAAATGACAGAAAAATATCAAGCACATTTCGAATGAAAAAAGGATTCCTTAGTATAAGTAACTTCATAGAATAATTGTATAATTCTTTTTTTTTATTTGAAGAATTTATAAAATAAGCATATAATACTTACTTTTATTTTGATCTCAGAACTTGATTTATGATAAATTCTAATTATCTTGATAAGATAATAACCATATATATCAAAAATTTTATTAATTTCGATAATTATAAATTCAATGCAGACTTTTTTTAAATATACGGTTTCCATAAAGTCTTTGTTTTTGAACAATAATAAATGACTAAGAACTATCTTTGAAACTGAATGTTCAAAAACAGTCTTTATGGAAACGTGTTATAAAACTCTATATTGAATTTATTTTATTTTAATTTAGCAGTTTCAAAGACAGTTCCTACTCATTATCATTCAATCAATAATTAACATTCAATCAATCCTTCTATGCCTATTAGAAATAGATAGGATAACTTGCCATGAGCGGATTACGTCAGCAACTAGAAAAATGCTTACAAAAGGACACTTCAGGCAAATTTTTGAAAATAAATTTATTTTCTAATTGTTTTAAATAAATTTTAGTAGTTTAAGTTAATAAAAAAAATTCACAGGCAGTTTCCATAAAAATTAGATTTTAGAATTAAAAAATAACTTATTTGAATAATTATGTATTTATTTTATTTATGAGGATCATTAAAAAATTCTAGGACTTACGTTTCTGTTACTGTTAGGTATTTCTTTTCTTTCCCTTTTTCGTCATTATCATTTTGTGAAGTATGATGGCGTTCGCCGTAAATATGATGATGGTAATGAACATGGGCGGAATCATCGCTTTGTGGAGAATCTTCATTTTTGGAGTAAAATTCCCTTTTACCATCGGAACTGTCAATATTCAAATTTGAATAATTATACATGCAATCTATCAATTAAGTGCATTTAAAAAAAAACAAATGATAGGACTTACATTTTTTCTAGTGTTGGTAAGTTTTTTTCGTTCATTTTTTCGTCACTTTCATTTTGTGGAGTATGATGACGTTCTCCATAAATGTGATGATGATAATGAATATGGGGAGAATCGCCGTTTAGTGGAGAATCATTATTTCCGGAATAAAATTCACTGTTTTCTTCAGAGATACCATGACTTGGTGGATAAAGTTTAGTTTTGGTGTCATAATCATAAACAATAGGATAATGTAAAGCTGAATGTTTCAAGAAATTGCCAATAAAATTCTTAAATTCACTGTCAGATGTATCCTCTGCATTTGTTGCTACCCAATGCAAAAGAACCGTGATAAGTATTAACTCCAAATTCATTATTCTTTGTAGTCTGCAAAATAATAACGGGAATGAAACGTACAAAACAACAAATTAGGAAGAAAACAGAATTAATACTTACATTCCTTTCAAACAGTCATATACTATTTAGAAAATGAAATGGTACAGCATACTTAACAATCTACCTCTACTAATTTTAAAATATTAAAAAATTTATTGTAAAATCTGAGAATTTTGACAGATATTCAAATAGGTAGCCAAATACTTTTTTTTAAGGAATTGAACCTTATCTTTTAAAAATAAACTTAATATGAAAGGAAAAATGATAAAATTTGATGTTTTTAGATTACAATTATTAAAAAAATATTTAATTATGAATATAAACTATTATGGTACTGCCTATAGTTAAATTGTTATGAACAGTAACTATTATTTAATTTGTAATATGACTCGAATTTATTAGTTCTTTTTTTTAGCCCAAATATGGTTCACTTTTTATAATTTAAAAAGCTGATTAATGTTTTCATGTATTATAATGAGTTTATTTTATGAAAAAAGAGCAAAATAATAAAGAAATAGTTTATAATTTCTACCGAATGTGCATACATAGGAAACAAACATTAAAGTCTCCGTTGAGTTGAATTTCAGATAAGTTTGGATTTTTGCCGAAGGAAATTGTATATATTTTTTGAACCTCCCTTTCTTCTTCAATATTAAAGTCCAATATATTGAAGATAAATTAAATTATATCAAAAATATTAGTTTTTTGAAAATAAATTGAGCTAAGAAAATTTGGCTGTAACAAAAATGAGTAATATGGAACTAGAACTTATTGTGAATGGTGATCACAGAATGCATTGTGAGGTCTTAACTACCTAAAAAGTCTGTGGTTTGATTGAAAATTCTATAGAAAGCAAGAAAGTACTATTCTATTTTTCAAACTATTATCTGATGACATTTTTTTATTTAGTTGAAATTGCTGTCAAAAAATGAAACTAAACTTTTAGTTTGTAATCTAGCCATATTTTTATAATAAATTTAAGTTATATATTTCTTAGGTGTATATGATATCAGTTCATGCACAAACATGTTTTTTTTTCCTGATACACAAGCTAATGTTCTCAGTAACTTTGATTTGGCAGGTAATTGGAAGAGTGTTTTTAGAGTAAAAAAAGCCTGCATTTTTCCTGTATTCGAATTTTATTCTTTAAAAAATAATACTTATTAAACCATGTAAGACGTGGTTATGACTCTTATAACATATATAAATCTTTTCTTAATTTCATTTAACATTTCATATTTTTAAAAAAGACGATGTCTGCAAAATTCTTTCTTACTTACCATAAATGCTTCTACATGTTACGAAAACAATGATAAAAAATTAATATTGTAAAAGAAATTTAATATTTAAAGGCAAAAATGTCAATTAAGATTTTTCATGTCTTCTGCTTTACCGAATAATACAAAAAAGTAAAAATAAAAAATAAATAAATTTATTAATAAAATAATTATAATACTTGTTAAGTGTAGTAATTTTTACAGTAATCAAAATAAATAATTGATTTTAATTAAAAAAATAAAGCCATATTATGCGATTAAACTAAAATCGCAAATACTGCTGTAGCAATTAGGCAAGTTTAAAAACAGCAACTATGCAATAAAAGAACAAATTAAAAGATAAAATTCAAATCTAATGTTTTAAAGATTCAAAAGAAGTTTATTGCTTCTTTAAAAGATTTAAAGTTATTCGCTTACTATCATTGAGGACAAAAGTAATAATTGAATTTATTTAAGAAACTACTTTTAAAATGTAACCAATCTTGGGAAGTTTTTAGTTATCGCTTTGAATTGACCAAAATTAAATTGAATTTTGATAGACATTTTAATATTATTTTATTAGAAGGAAAAAGATTATATTTTTCTTGTATATTCGAATTAGCTAATTGTAGTAAAAAGAATTTTCATTGAATGCTTGGTAGAATATGTATAATTGAAAAAGTCAAAAGCCGATAGCTACTTCAGAATATTTCTTGAAAGAACACTTTTTATCATTTTGAATAACATTTTTCAGTTCTTAGCAAAAGCTATAATAAAATTTTCTTTGAAATTAAAAATTTATTAATTTATAACGATTTATTTAATTTTCATCACAAATAATAAATATGTCAAAATTTACGACTCAAATTTGTTATGATATAATCCTAGAAAGTATATCATATACTTTTTTGACAGAAAAGTATATTTTTTCTTTAGTTTGGTTTAGAAAATTGAAATAGTATATTATTTCTACTTATAGTATGAATGAGTATAAAATGTTGAAAAAATATTAACGATTATTTCCTTTCTTTATAATTTTATTTTGTTTCCAGATTATAAGAAAATAAAAACTTTAATCATTGGGAAGTTAAAGAATTTTATATGGGAATAAAATCCAAAATATAGTGTTTTGAATGTATACATGAAGAGATTCTTCAATGCCCCCTCCATTTTATAGTAAGATAAATCACCCAATTTTTTTTTAATTGCAAAATTAACTTTTCAAATGTGATGATAATGTCATGTCTGCGTTAAAACAGAAAGAGGATACAATATCTTCTGAGAGTATAGACTCCAGAGTACCAGAGAGCAGAAGCCTGACTTCTAGGTCATATGAAGATGACACTCATTCGCCCGCTTGCACAACCCCTTTTTACATGGGGTCTCACTGACAAAACTCATCCAAGGAGGAAGAACATCCATGTCCGAACCACGACTATATATATATGTATATATGATATGTATGTACATGTATATACACACATAAATGCTTTATGCCGAATTTCTTTGAAAAATTAATCTATATCATTTTATTATCTGTAAGAGTTTTTAACAATCAAAACTGAAAAATTATTAAATGTCAAAATGATGAACAATCTTCAATGACGAATGAAAGAGCAAAGGGTTAAATATCTATATATGAATAATATACTTACAGAATAAGAAGTAAATCTCTAAGTACTTCCGAAATCAGAAAGGAAAATTTTGTCAGATTCTATTCCTTTTATAAGATTCAACTTTTTATTTATTGCATAAGTAGTTGTTTTTTCTTGCATTAATACAAAAGGAAGAGTTTTAAGTGAATTTTAAATTAGCTTGAATTATTCAATCAAATGTTATAGGCAATTAAATATTGAATTCAGAATTTAAAATTTCGCATATTTCTTAGAATTAATGAGCCGCCAATTAGTATTATCATCTTCAAAAGAATATGCTCACGTTTTGAAGATTTTACGTCATAATGATGTCTTTATCTTAATAATGATGTTTGAATTTCATCAAGAAATTTTTCAAGGGCATGAGATTTTTTCATAGAATAATATCAAGCAATCATGATATTATTCTTTATGCAGCATATTGTTTTCAAAAAATGCACATGATGAAGTGTTTTGAAATTTAAATTAGTTGACTCAACTCGTCACAAACGTTTTTAAAAAAGTCCTTGATAACTCCTATTTATTTTAAATTCTGGACTTTATATATGTTTTGATAGTTAATATGCATGCAAATTTAACATCATTTTTAATTCTGTTTATCTCTTATATCGAAATGATATAATTTCTTTCTTTTTTTTAAACTTTATAACGTTACTTGGCCGCGGTAGACAGGTGGTCAGGTCACTGCTTCGAAACTGGAGGGTGGCAGGTTCAAGGTCTAATTCCACCGAAGGTCCGCCGTGTAAGCGGTATGCTGCACGTTAAATCCGTCGGGATCAAACTTCCTCAGCTGATGCGGTCTGGAAGTTTTGAGTCAGGGTGCCAACTCAAGAGTGGTCCTCGTTGTTAAAAGTTAAAAGTTATAGTTATAGAGCGGTTAAAGTTATGAGGTCCGTCCCAAATTAGCCCTAATGTTACTTCCATAGGGATGTTAATATATTACTAAACTAAACTAAAATTACTTAAAATATTAAAAATATCTTTATGTTTCGATTTTTTTTCTTTTTAAAACTAGTGTTTTGAAATGGACTCCTATTTTTGCGTGATTCGAATTAATTTTAATTCAGTACTGTAAATACGTTCAATTGCGCTGATGGGTTGGACATAGCAAAATATAAAAATGAAAACTGTGAATTCTGCTTTCTTAATAAGAAATAGTTAAAAATTAATAAAATGGCATAACTTTGGTTATGATTATATACTGCGACTGGTATGTTGCCTATAATTTTTGTTGATTTCTTTTAAAATGTCTTTTGCTTACCCCCTTTTAATATATCTAAATAAATAAAAAAATTACTTCAGTTGATACTTAGTTGTTTTATTCTCTCTTTGATCAAGCAAAATGCCCTTCTTTTATTTTATCATAACTGATTAACACTTGGACCAAGACAGGTATGTTAGATTATTATGTTTACAACAGAAACATCTGTTTGTAATATCAATCGACAAATATAATATTAATGATTATTTGCTTATCGAATCCACATGTTCCAAAATTTAACTTGTTAGGGTATCTATTGACAGCACATAACTTTTCTAGTATTACTTTTTTCTATATTTCAGTATTTCCTACTTTAATAATTGATATTGAAATAAAAAATACTCAAATTCTATTTCATTGATGTTTTAATATATGTAGCTCACCGTAATTGAAATAAGCTTTATAAATTATAATATTAAAAGTTATTTCTAAATGTTATTCTGAAATTGCCAAAAACTCTACTCTATGCTGTTGGATTGAGAAAATACACAAAAACTATAAAACATGCCTATTTTAAAGCGTTGTGAGAATGTGATTTGTATCAGTTATTTCCTTAGAAATAGGATATAGAATGAAGGATTATGGTTTCAGAATATAAAGAGGGTGGTGAAAGAGGATCGATTAAAAGTAATGAATTTTTCAGAGTCTGCGATTCAAATAACTATACACTCATGTGGCATGCTTATAAGAATGGAATATAATTGTTCAAATGAATGCAATGGAACAAAATTGCGTTGAAAAATTAGGATGATTGAAAAACATTTTTATTTAAATCTAAATTTCTAAAGATAAGACCTGTAGAGTGCAAATACACATGTAAATGCACACACAGATCTACGCTCGCGAGTATATATACATCCACGTTCTTATATACATTCACCTTTATTACTACTTAAGGCAGGGCTGTTGAAAATTTTAACCTAATTTTAAAGGAATTAATGCTTTTCGTTTCGGTATAATGTCTACCTAAGTTCAGAAAAAACTTCTAACCCCTCTGATTTTCAGAGTTTTAATTATATTATGTAATTATGAAACTATAAGTGTTATGCCCTATTTTACGGCTTAGGGTGAATTATAATTATATATATGAATTGAATTATTAATTATGTTAATTACTGTATGAAATTATAAATACGATTATGTTGCATAAAAAGTAATCTATAAAGTTAAAAGAATTGGCTTTAACCAACATTATTCAATCCACTATTTAATAAAAGTTTACATTTATTTATTTCCATGATTTTCTGTTATGCTATTTATATTATTTCTTTCTTAATAGCCATAAAATGCTCAGAAACATGCATTGTTTCAAATGCCAGATAACAGTTTTTTTTATCTATGCGAAAGCCAGATAATTATAATACTGTAATAAATAATCATAAAACTTCTCATGAATTTTCATGTTTCACACTCACTTTAATCAGAAAAAAATGCTAAATCGGAATTTTTAATTTGATTTAACATTTACTTTTTTGAAGCTATATGAATCTTTTGTTTTTTAAAAATTAATTTAAGTATAATTGATTAATTAAAATTTGGTTTGTTATCTTTTCATGGATATTTAATATTTCTATGAAATCCTGGAAGAAATTCTTTAACCAAAAATCTGTTTGTATACCCATTTGTATAGATTTGAGTTGTACTATAGTTTAAAAATCATAATAAGTTAAAAAGTTAAAATATGACTATTAGTTTTATTATCAGAATTTAAAATCATCATTGTTTGGATGAAATATGTGTATGGTTTGACTGTTTGTCCTTTTTTAAATATTAAATGTGAACTTGTTAGCTTAAAAAAGTAAATTAATAACTCAATAGTAGTAACTTAGAAAAATTATAAATATATTCAAATTTTCTAATAATCGATTTTAAAGAAACATTCCAGAATTCATTGTGGCTTTCTTTACTATCTATTTAATTACTTAGATCGTGTAATATTGTGTAAATATTTTGGAAAAGAAAAAATCATACTGTTTCTGTTTTGCCATTTTCTAC
Organism: Argiope trifasciata; assembly: GCA_026543055.1. Lineage (NCBI taxonomy): Eukaryota > Metazoa > Arthropoda > Arachnida > Araneae > Araneidae > Argiope > Argiope trifasciata. The sequence continues at coordinate 3,789,148 of JAPMOQ010041062.1, read as the reverse complement.
TATCTTTCGTATACATACACACACATTATATATATATATATATATATATTGGAAGTTTATTTACATCATTTTAAAATCATTCTTCATTGTAGACACATTTATTTTGGCTCTAGAATGTAACCTAAAAGAAAAATAATTTTTAAGTATAAATATTTTATTCTAAAGAACAAAAGTATTTAAATATCTGTATTGTTTCACAACATTTTAAATATTTTAGAAAAGCACAAGATGAATACAATTTTTATGCAATGTTCCCTATTACAAAGCACCGTTTAGAATATTTTAAGACAATGAGATATAAATTCAGCTTTTATTTAACAGCATAATTCTTATAATGCTTCCGGTTTGCAAAGTTATAATTTTTTATTCGATGCTGTTATTGTTTCATGAAATGTCTATTACTCGAGTTCTTGTGTTAACAGATTAAATTTTGATTTTAAAATTTATTTATAAAAGTGCATTTCTAAAACCTATTTCTCTACTGGTTATATAAGATTTATCTTTTCATTATCAATGAGATTCGATTTTTCACATCAGTAAAAACAATATTTTTAAGAGACTATATTCGCTAAAATTCTACACAGCAATCTCTTTCTTTATCAATAAAATTGAACTGTAAAGTGTTCTTCCCATGAAAACGAATTATTAATACGATTCAATTATAACATTTAACAAATCGAAAAATATAGATAATTGTTAATTAAAGTCTTTTAAAATTTAGTAGTGTGACCGAAAGGGCACCAAAATTTTAATTATATCAGGGTAGACTATTAAAATCTATAAATCATGCCAATTTAGTTAAAAATACATTTAATGACATTAAAGGACATGATTTACATCTGGACAAAACTATTTAGGACATTAATATTTAACACATGTACATTAAAATAATACTCGGGGACTACATCATGCTTTACACTCGCTTCCAAGACATGGACTGATTGTTCATGGCAATGGCCGATAGAGGGCCGAGGAAATAGTTACGGTTACAGTTGTAGTTTCAAGCCATTGCCATTACTCTTATATGTGTACATAGTCTCCATTGGCATATAGAATGTATTACGGCGCATAAGGCATATTTACAAGGGAGACTTCATAAATTGCTAATATTTTTATAAAGAAAAAAAATTAATTATGATATATTTATATATATAAAAAAATTGCACTCAAAAAGTTTACTGATTTAATTTTTAGTGTTATTCCAATTGCTAGTAAAATAAACAATTCACTTATCGACATCAATGCAAAATTGCAATTAAATACTCACTACTTTTGCATGCTTTTTCGCATTCTTCTTCAGTTTTAAAATTATTTTCATTTTGCACGCATCCACCATAAATAAAATAAATGCATTCGCCTTTCTCATGATTGAAATAGTATCTTGGGAAGGAAGCTTTGCAATATCCTACTTGTTTTGGAAGTTTGCATATATCTGTATCGAACAAAAATATTTTATACTGTGTAGTATAAAAACAATATACTAAACTATACAATATTGGTATATTTTAAAATGAGGTGTACACAACCCCCTGCACTTAATGACGGAAACAAGGAAGTGTGCATACAATTGTTAGTGTTATTAAACTACTAACACCGTGCGATATAATCGTAGGAATCATTGTGAGATATACGGATGATTTGTACGTTAGAACATGCTGTGGAATTTAAATTTAATGACTATGGCAGCAGAAGATCGACTCGAATGCTTTTACTTACAGCACAACATTACTTGCAGTATTTTTCCTTCGATTGCGACCATATCGACTGGACCCTGGAAAACTGGAAATCAGTGATTTGATCAAATAAGTTTCAATTTTAGTTGGTAAGAACTGATTGCCAGGGTTTGAGTGTGGTGCAGGTCCCACTAACCCAGGGACCAAATTTGTTACCAAGGTACTTTCCAGTGTCTTGCGGACAATTTGGCAAGCTAATGAAAGCTCCATAATGATTAGTAGCTGCTTTTACTTATAATGGACTAGACCCTCTACCTAACTGAATTCATCACTGGAAATAGGTATGTTCAACTACTTGGAGATTACTAGCAGTTATTCATGGTTTTTATGTATCTAAAAAAATGCAAGTTTTATGGATGAGAAAATGCCATGTCACCTGATCACCATTGTTAACGATTTATTTGAATAATATTCTAGATAATTATTGGGGATGATTTGGCCACCTAGATAAGAAGACAAGAATCCCATCGAACATTTATAGGACAAAATTGAACGGCCAGTTCGTGAATAAAATCTTTCGTCGGTATCATTTTCATTATTAAGGATGTTATTGAAGCTTCATAGCTCAATATTTCTTCTGGGGACTTTTAGCGACTTGTTGAGTGCCTGCAATGTCGAGATGTATGGATTCCATCGGGCGAAAGGAGGCACCACACATTATTAGGATTTATTCCATGACTTTTTTCACCTCAATGTATAATTTTGTTAAATATTTAATTGGAAGTATAGTTTTATGTAGTAAAATAAAACCTAATAAATGTGTTTTTTATTTTGTATACTCTGAGAAGTAATTTTCGTACTAAGCTTTCAGGAGAAAATAATATAATTAGAGAAATTTTGTGCAACTTTTGAAAAGTATTAGTTATACTAATATATAAAGATTAACAAATTTTATCTCATAATAAGGTTTGTAAATTGAAATTCTAAGTTTTAAAAAACCTGTTAAACTGGAGCCATTCAAAAGTGTGCGATATTTTAATATCATAATTATGATATTTTAATATTTGATATAAATATAATAAGTGTTTGTTAACCAATTTCCTTATTTTGAGAAGCTGAATTGTAAAGGAAAACCATTGCATTGACAAGTATTTATTTCTAGTTTTAAATTCCTGTGCATAACTTTTTAAAAACAAATATAATTTTTGTATAGATAAAAATTTCTTTCTAACTATCTCGCGCCTTAATAATTATCTAAAATTAAAAAGAGAGAGCTTTTTTCTGCTAAAATATGTACTTATTTATTTTATCAAATGGTATGCATATTATTAAACTATTAATTTCACAGATTTGTTTGAGTTTAAAAATCTCCCAAATTTTAGATTCTGATTCTAATTAAAATTCATGTTGATTTCTTAATATTTCTAAGTTTAATACTCTGAAAACTTTTGCAAGGAAAGATTTGGTACGAGAATTTTAGCAAAGCTAATTATGATTTATACCTATATAGATAATTTTTGAGATAGATATTTCATTGTTTTAATAATAGTATCATTTGAAAAGATGAAATGACAGCAACTTACTATATAACTCCATCAACTATATAAAAGTATGTTTTAGTTATAATTTAATACTTAAATATAATTTGGTAATAATAGGCCTATGATATAGAAAATACTTTTATATTTAATACTTAGTATTAAATAGGGTAATTACATTTTGTTGTCTACTGACTGATGTACTTTGAACGCAACCAAGATTAAGAGTCAAATTCAGCCTGCGTTAGTTGACAACTACAGATATTTACCGATATCTAAAACAGATCAGTAGAAAGATAACGGGATGGTAATTAACATAACATCAAATACTATAACCGAAAATCAAATTCAGCGTCATTACAGGAATTTACTGATAAAGACAGAATAAAGACAGAACGACTGAGAAGTAACAGAACGAAATTAATGTAACTTAAGATACCATAACGGAATGTAAAAGTTTAAAATAAATTTGGAAAATACATAAAAAAATTAATTCAATAAATTTGCAAATCTTTAATCCATATTTACCTTCTCGTGTGGTCGCCATCACAGACATTATTGCAAGGAGCAAAACTAAAATCCAAGTCACGGAATTCATGGATTTTGAAATGGATTACTAATGGATTTTGAAAAGTAAATAATCACGAAGTCTTTTCTAAAATAATTCTAAAACTTCTTCGAAATGGAACAAAAAATAACTAAACTAAAGCACTGAAAAATGAATTCTGTAAGATATCATTAAAAATATTTCAGAAATAAATGGGGTCTTAAAGAATTTTTTTTACTTAGATAAAAAAGCTACATTTTTTTATTCAAGAATAATTGAAAAGAGTTATTTAAAGCTATCGCGTTAGTTAAAAATAGAAAAATTTCTTCACATGTCTTGCTTAATTATTACAATCAGAATAAAAATCAAATAAAAACACGCTATCTTTATTTATAAAATTGACATGACATTATATACCAGTCAGTTTCTTTCGGAATGAATCAATGAATAATATATGATTCAATTTAGAAATAAATATAAAAATAAAGAAATGTTTCATCTGTTTTTCTGAGAATTCTGGAATGAATCATTCTTTGAATGTCATCCGAAATCGTCAAATTGCTCTTCTGCGCATTCATTCATTATATTAAAAGGCATTTAATTTATATCTATTCTTTCTATAGACCTAAAAATAATTAAGTCTTTGAATATTTCATTCCCCTCGAAAAACATTATCAAAATTGCCACATTAAAAATATTTGTAATTGCTTATTGATATTTCAAAATATGTATTTGTATTCATTTACATATGCATCCTCATAAATCTATTTGAACATAAATTGCGTTTTATTTTATTTTTGAAAACCTTTCTCTGTTTTTTTTTTATTCTAGTTTTAATCTTGCTTTAGAATATGCTAAAATAATAAAACTTCGACAAGAATAAAAGAGAAAATCTTTAATTATTGAAATATATTGAAAACCGATATTAATTTAAATTATGGTATATACTCTATAAAATATCTTACTCATGTGTTCAAGCTAGCGAACAAAACTTTGATTTGATTTGAAATTATCACTAAGCGTTAACAAATTAGAGTAAGCAGAAAGATAACCTAATTTTTTGCTTTCATTTTAAGATGCCACAAAAAATGCTAGACAGTATTCAGATCTTCAAACAACTTTAAATCTTGAAAAGTTAACATTTTAGGCATCTGATACATGTCAATAATTAACTGCTTAACGTAATTACAAATCGAAGCCAGGGTAGAAAATTCAATTTTGATTTAAAATAAATTTCACCCTGTAAATTTATTTTTGTACTCATTTAAATAAATAATTTGCTATTAATGGCATTTTCAACGCACCTTTGCTTCTTCCTTAAATTCTCGTCAGTCTTTTATACATATATAATTTTCTTTTCTTGTAAAATTAAATTTTTCTTGCAAAACTAAACTTTTAAATTTTTTTGTTAATAGTTTTAAACTAGAGATTTTACCACCATCCTACTTAGCAGCCAGGTAAATTGGCATGGCCGACGTCATAACGATGCTGTGCAAAATGTAACTCTTCTGATAGGTGGTGCATTTCGGAATCTAAATAGAGGTAATTTGTTTAATAATATATGCCTAATGATAAGTATATACCTACATTTTTGTCAAATAATTAAAAAAACTTTCTGACAATTACGAATGTACCTGCCAGATTACTAATTGCAGCCTTTTGTCTATCTTACTAATTATCTGTCAGAGATTATGCTGATTTAATTTTAAAAAGTCTGTAAAATTCTGCTTAATTTATTGTTAATTGCGGCACTTGCCATAGACAAGCCTACTGAGGTAGTCAGGCAGTTAAAACCGAGTTTGTGCTGTAGCTTCTGAGGAAAAAGGCCCTGAGCCTCCAAGGGCAGAAATCTGTCTTCCAGCTCATCTGAAGATGACACTCTCACACTCGCTTGCACGAGCCCTTAATGCAGGCGGGTTCTTTCACACGCCTTACAGACAGAATAAAGGATAAAGAGCCATGCCCGAACCAGGACTCGAACATGAGAAGCCTGGATCACATGGTTTACGCATAATCTCTAGACCAGGCTGGTGACCTGCTTATTTTTTATTCCATTGTATTTCCACAAACGCTATTTTTAAGATATTTTAATTAAAGACCATATTTTTTTAAAGCTAAATGTGGGGAAAAATGAAATAAAACTATAACGTTTCAACTTGTGTTATTTCAAACGTTTATTTCTTCTATTTCGCTTTGTGAGTTTCTTTAAACAGTGATAATTTTTTTGATATGCATCAATTAACATTCATTCATCGGCATAATCAAAATATTATTATTGGAGCATATTGTCGGAAATTAAAAATAAAAGTTATAAATTACATCCCTCAGACATTTTGCTTCTGCTTATTTTAAGTAAAATATTTGAGCAATCGATCTGAAATGGTACTCAAAAACTTTCGTCAATCTAAATTTGATCGAATTTAAAGCAACACAAAACACTGATTAATGAATCAAAATATTATCATATTTTTTGCCTCATTCATTGAAAAGAAAAAAAAATGAAGCAATCCAGGATGCTTCATTATAATTGGAAAGAAAGAGAATTATAATTATTCCAAGAAAAAAAACACATTCGGTTTTACGTTAAGAAATAAGTTTGCAAGGGGTTATTCCCTAAATTTGATGCCAACCATTATTGGATTCTCGGAAACATGAAACGCAAATAATGCTTTCAAAATTCTTAATAAACATTGTGATAAAAGTGTTTAAATGCGTCATTCACCTTGTTTGATTGCATCAATGGTTGTATTATGCAAATAAAATTGTGTCACACAATTACAGAAAGATAATGTTTCTGTCCGTGCATCTAACTATTCATCCTTATTATGTCTTGTTATAAAACTTGTTGCTCTCTTTTTATTTTAAGTAAAAGTTTCAGATTTTTCATTAAGAATTTATGAAAAGTTTCTTTCTAAATTTTATTTGTATATTAAATATTATTCTTTTTCAATCGCATCAATAAGGCATTATGAAAAGGTATTTTGTAATGAATTCAAATAAAAAATTACTTACTAATTTTTTCAAAAAGAAAAAAAAAACCCATCAAAGTAAAATTATTTTATTTGATGCAAGTATGATACAAACCTATACCGCAAAAGGCTTTATGTTGCTGCACGGATAGCTTCGCATAAGTGTTTAAAAGTATGTTTTATACATAAATGAATTGTTGAACTGACAATAACCGAATTAGAAATAAGTGTTAAATTTGATATTAAAAAAAAGAATTAAATGGGATAAAAACAAGGAAATGATGAACATGGTGTGAAGACTCTATCAAACGTCACCCTCTGGTTAGAAACCACATCATATATATTTTTTATTTTTGAGTTTGTTGTTTTTATAATTTGTGGTTTGTTTGAATGAATTTTTGGCCTGCTGTCTAATTTCTAGAGTGAATTTTATGGTTTGTAATTTCTTAACTATCAATAAGTTATTTTTATTTATTATTCAGGTGATTATAAACATTAAATAAACAGTAATTAATAATGAATAAATGTTGTTTTATTGGCGTATTTAATTATGTCTTAATTTTTTATAACTATTAATTATTAATTTCTTTGCCGTCCTGACTTTAAAATTACCAGAACTTAATTTTTTCAAAAAATAAGTCATTGTAAAATATATTTGGTTATTGTTTTGCTTGGAATTGATTTATGATTTTTATTCTTATATATTGGTTCCCTTTTTTCCTATAATATCTCAATAAAATTATAATTGATTTATTAAATGCAACGTAATTTTCCCTTTCATTTTGTAATGGAAATAATATTATAGATGAAGAAAAGAAACAGTCAATTATTTTTAAATCCGTAAGTCCATTAAAAATCAGCATAATAATGTTTTATAATAGATAAATTATTATATCTTAAAGTGCATATTAAATTATTAGGTAAATTAAAGATACATATTACATATTTAATAATTATTTTGAAATCATAATTTCATCGAATCGGTGTTTTAAAAATTAAATGAAACATCATGATGATAACATAAATAAAGAAGTGGTACCAGTTATGCAACTATTATAATAACAGACTACGCTTGATGAAATAACAAAACTTGAAAAAAAACATTATAAATCTTATTAAATTGCTTTACAGAAATAACTATATTTCAAAATTAGTTCTTTTTTTTTTGCGTCACTCTCTCCATCTATAAATATTTTCTTATTTAATAATCCATGTTATTATTAAAGTTGATTTTATTTCAACTTATTTTTCTTTTTAATAATAAATTTTCCTTGAAGGAATGCATATTCTTGATTAAAATTTAAAAAATTGTTTTAAAGAATTTATACAAATTGTTTCATAAAAAAAGATCAAAATTGATTTTTATTTCTTAAAATGAAATATCTCTGTATACATTATGAACATTCTGTGAATTATGTCTAATAATATTAACTCCTGCTTGAATTATAAATTAGATTCTTTTCTTGGATATGTTATTTATTAAGATGTCTTGATTAATTTATTGATTTTAGTTACTGTATTCTTCATATGCGAATTTTAAAATTTTTACATATTTGATATCATAATTGTGACATTTCCCAGAACCTGTGTTTTATTATATGTGAATTTCTATCAGCTCAGGCAAATGAATAACAATTAAAATATATTAGCATTTTTTACAAAGTTTATTTTATTATATATTTTTATTTTTTTAGCTGTAATTTTAATAGCCCAGAATGTCGAAAAAAAAATTATAGAATCCATTAAAGACCACATAAATCTCTTTTATAATAATAACTTCCTACAAATAATATTTTTATTCAAAATAAGTACTCTAATAATTTTTTTAAAAATATCAAACAGGATATCATGTATAAAATAATAATTAATCTGTTCTAAAGACAGTATATTAATAAAGATGGTTAATTAAGTATTCGGTCCTTGTTACTCTGGAATGCTGAATTTTTGTTCATCTTGGGGTTGACTTGCTCGTATGTATGATACTGATTCTCCAGATTTATCTTTATTCCTGTCCTTTCGCCATTTTTGGCACAATTCCCAGAAGGAAACTTCGTGAAAGATCTGGAAGCATAAATTATATGTTAGGAAAATGTTCTTTTTTATTTCTAAAAACCAAAATAATTATCTGTATTTCAGAAAAGAATTTGAAAACGGTACACGACCCATTAATGACATGCGAACAAAACTTTATTGTGACTGGATAAAAGCATAATAAAAAGGTTGTTCAAATGAAAAAGTATGAAACAACTCGACCATCCATCATACAACCTATACAAGTAGACTTGCGATTTAATGTGTTTGGTTTCCTGAAAAAACATCTGAAAGAGGAGCGCTTCAAAACAGACGGTGAAGTCAAGAACATTGCGAAGGACTGAATCTAGTCACGATCGATAGAATTCTGGAAACAAAGAGTCCTTCAGCTTGCTAATCAATGGGATCGTTGTGTTCAGGCCTATGGTGTATACATTGAATGAAGTATTCATTTGTACCAACAATGTCGTTTCGTACCTTTTCATCTGAACACCCCTTGTAAAAATGAAATTCGATCATTATTTTTAATCCATTTGATTGCTTTTTATTATTCCCATAAAGTTTTAAAAGTTATGAATAAATCCATTTGTTATGAAACAAGTTGTTACAATGAACTTATTAATTTTTTTTTTTTTTGCTATTAAAGATGTAGAAACGCTGAATAGTTCTTCAACAAGTGAAACAAATATTTTTCTTTGTATTTTAATTGTATTTTGTTTTTATTTAATCAAGTTTTATAAAAACAAAATTTTTATTTGTGAAGTAATGTTAAAGTATCTCATGTTTGCGTCAACATTAGGTTCATAAAATTTTTCATTCAAACGCCATTTAAAATCCATTGAATTAAGGACAAAGAATATTTTTAAATGTATGTTTATCAACGACTGTTTCTTATTTTGATACTATAAAATTTTGCATCCCCTTTGTGGTCAAACATTGTAGGATTTACAACCAAGAATTTTCGGTATGATTGTTTTATATTAAACTACGCGGCACGACAGCCCATGTCGGCAAAGGCATAATATGTCCATATCTGCTTTCTTAGATGAAGGCCCTGGGTTGCAAGGCATTTTCCCCGGTAAGGTCATCAGCCTAACGTAGAACCCCCCTAGTTCCCAGGTATACTTGGTTTTCAATTCATCAGTTCATGAAGGGATGAAAGGCTGAGTCGATCTTGCACTACTCTAGAATCGTACCTGATTGTTATAAATTAATCGTACTATAGTTTTTCTCATCTCCTGTAAAATGTCGTTTCCGCGTTTCCACGAAAGGGGGTGCAGTGGCTTCTGTGGGGAAAGACCCCTGAGCACCCAGAGAGCAGAAGTCTGACTTCTAGCTCAAATGAAGGTGACAGACACATTCGCTTGCACAACCCTTTTTACAAGGGGGTTCATTCATACATCTCACAGACAGAACACAGAACAACCATGACCAGATCGGGACCCGAACCTGGGACGCCGAGATCACGGGGAAGACACGCTACAAGTTTATGCCAGGACGTCGGCTATCTCCTTTATAATCAAACTTTGTATGATTGACAACCAAAAAATTTTGGAATAACTGTTATATATTAAATGCAACATACGATTCCTCATCTCCTTTATAATCATACTTTATATGACTTACAACCAAGTAATTTAAAAAAGACTCTTATTTATAAATTGTACTGTAAAATTTGTCCACGCCTTTATAATCAAACATTCTATGATTTATAAACAAGCAATTTTGGTATGATTTTCATACATTAATCATACTATAAAAATTCTCATTTCATTTATAATCAAATATTGTATGATTTACAACCAAACCATTTCGGCATGACTTATTTATTAATAGTACTATCAAATTTCTCATCTTCTTTATAATCAAACATTATATCATTTAAAATCAATCAATTTTGGCATGACATATTGTACAAAATATTATCTTATCCCTTTTATAATCAAACATTGTATGATTTACAACCAAGAATTTTTGATATGATACATGTTAAGTTTTTAATTATAATACTTACAAAAAACAGGGTTACATAATACGACGTTAGACTAACGCTTATAGCGAACAGGATCCTCAACTCTTTAGACTTCTGGTTCAAAGCGAAAAATCCAAACAACCAGGTCAAAACTAAATTAAAAAATACAAAAATATAAATTTTGAAATCTGTTGTATAGAGATATATGCTCTTTGAACGTTGATAATGAAAACATATATTTTCTTATTATTACTTCCAATAGTTCAAAAAACTTAATCTTCAATTAATAAGAGACCTAGAATGAAATCGGCAGTGAAGCTTTCAGAACATTTTAAATGGCATAGATTAATTGAAAATGATGAATTTTTTATAAATTATCCGTCCTTTCTCGTATACTCAACACTTTAGTAAATCCTTTTCCCAAGCCAAGAAAGAAAACAATGAATGAGAAAATACAAAGGAAACTCCGCAATGAGATAACGACTTGCCATGCACCATCTGCTAATAATAAAAAATTTTAACTGATCGAACAAAGAAACAAGAAAATGAGTAAATATTTCATCGTCATTTAGCTCTGATCTCTGTTTAAAATTTTAAATTGCCATCATTTTGAAAAATTGGTTTTAAATTAATTATAACACCAAATATATAGATAGAAAAGAAATTATTTAATAAAACGGGCTAATAATAATAATAATAATAAATTCATATTGCACTCATTAACTGGATTTATTATCTGTTTGAACGAATTGCTTGAATTCTGTTTCAAGTAAAGTATAAAAATATTTTATTGTTAAGAGCGTGATACTAATTATTAGATAAATTAAAAGAAATGATACTTACCAAAGAATAAGAATATTGTGACTGCAACTCTAAATTTCACAACCGATTCTTTGTAAATCGAGTTTCCGATCAAGAAATCTTTCTTAAAGCGGCATGAAACTGCGTAGATAGCGCACATGTTCAAACAGACAGTAATAAAAATGATTACTGCAATAGGAATGACGGCAGCAAAGGAAACTTCCGATATTGTTTTCCAGCAACTGAAAATACCATTTCAAAATATTAGTAAATTAACTCTTAACAGAGGAGGTGCTATCTATAGAGACAACATTTTCTTTACACTCAAATTAAATTTTCGAATGAATATATCAGTATGAAAATCGGCCAATATATTCTCAGATATTTTGCTTGATTTTTGCTATGTTTTAGAAAAATATCAAAATATGTAAATTTTGAAAAAAGTAATTGTGTTGGAACATACATTATTTATTTAAATTACATATTACAACAAACAGTATTCTTGAAAAAATATATTACTCTTTGCTTGTAAATCACATTTATTTTTCCAGTGTAGAAAGGTATATAGAAAACAATATAATAGAAGATTCAACAATTATATAAATCATCAAAAAATAACAATGTATAAAATTTACCTTTATTGAAATTTACCCTGCATGTATTACTTTCATAACACAAATTTCTAGGGCATTTTAAACATACAGGTTAAGAACTAATATAAAAATCAACTTTTAAATTCAATATATATTTCTCTTGGTATGTTAATATGTTTTAATAATTTTTAAAAATGCATTATCACTAGAAAAATTTATTATGTTTAACATAGATATCAGAATAAGTTCAATGTGAACTTTCATCGAAAAACTCTTTTGTACAATTACCCTTATCACTAAAGTCACTTTATGCTTCATTTAAAAGTGCCGGATGATATTTTGGGCCCTAAGTTTTAGTGCCATCTTCTAAACCATGTTTATCTTTGGACTAAGAAGGAGGTGTGGTTATAGATATCGCGCTTAAAGTAATAATTGAATTATTTTAAAAAGCATCCGATGAAATCAGTTGAAAAAGAGCAAGGGAATTGCAGGTCACAAAACAGGAAGCTACAGGGTCAATCCATACAATTAAGCCAAAAGTAGATTAAGAGAAACCAAAATCCGTTGCTAGAGGTCTCACAGACAGCACTTCCCCACTTAAGGTTTAATATGTGATATCAAAGTAATTTCTAAAAAAATTTAAGCAGTAATTAAGAATTTAAAAAGCAATAAGTAAAGCAAAATGCATCTGTAAATTAAATACGTTCCGATTATAGGATAATATATAAGTTTAATTTTTGAAAATAATGCAAAAGTTATCATTTTTTTCATCCTAAAATGAATTAAAAATATACCCAGTACATTTCCATAAAAATGCATTTTTTCTCTAGTTACGGTATTTTAGAAAATATCATATAGAGAAGCAAAGAGAAATATCAACATTTCTTTAATTTATCTTTAGATCAGTTACGCTGGCATCTCTAGAGAAGAGCTACTTCTATATAGATGTCACAGTTTTGAAACTTGGTATAAAGAATATACTAGATGATACCTTGAATAAATTTATAATGCGTCCCCATTAATCAAACATACATTTAATGCTATAGAATGAAAATATATACATCAAGTTTACATTAAAAAACTTTTTTTATGCATTTCACTTTCTGTGGAGATTTTAAAAAGAATGCTTTCGATTCTGTCTAACAAAGGTCATCAAACGTAAAGAATATCTATTATACTAATTTTTACAACCACATCAAACTTTTCACGCATATTTTTCTCACAAAAATATTGTTCACCTACCTCCCTTCACAAAAAAGCTTAATCTTGGGTAGGCCCAAAATACCTTGTTACGGCATCGGTAAACAATAGTCTAGAAATACTAATATTTGATGTGATTTATGCATTTCTATTAAATCTGTCATACGATCTTTGGTGATTAATGTCTGTCATGTAGTTACTATTCCTCAAAACTTGAATATGTATTTTGAACCCTTTTTTAAGACAGATTTAAAGAAATATTTGGCATAAAACTAAATTTGTTGTCTCGCGTTCACACATCGAATTTCATTTATTTAAGTCATTGCATTGTTTAGCTATTGCAAAAATACTTACATGTAGTCAACTTACTGACAAATTTGGTTCCGAATGTGATAAGAATTTGCATTTCAGATGCAAAGTCTATGAACCAAATTTTATTTATCTAGTTGTTTATTGCTTGTAGTCATTATATCCCTTTACAGTGAGACAATCAAATGGCAGATTACCTCTGAATAGATTTCATCTACAAATTTAGGACAAATCTATGTACCACATTTCATTAATCTAGCTGAAAGCATTTTTGAATAATCATATCCATAGGCAGGCATTATACCAATAATGTATTTTTCGGATTGAAAATTTGATACTTGGAGACTTATGAAATTCTCGAATTCGGCTTTTTTAACGATTGCAATACTTAATCTTTGTATATTTCAAATAAATGGAACTAAAACTGGCAAGATAACTAATAACTTTTGCAAATATAGGTAACATATGTACTTCTGTTATGAAAATTGTTTTTCATTCGTTTAATTTATAACACAAACATTATAAATGAACAGTTAATTTCAAAAATCATATCTACAAAAGAATTGAAAAGGTTTATACTTTGTTTCACATTCGAAATGAAAAGCTATTACTGTTTCAAGCTATTATTTTATGTTGTTCCATTTGTTAATTAATTAATTCTTCTACATCGTTTCAAACAATATTTGCAGCGTAACAAAATAATACATTTTCCTTCTTAATATCTTTCTATGAAAGCTGTTTGAAAAAATAAATTATACTTACGTATTATGATCCTGATAATTGTAATCTTTAGTAAGCCAAATAATTATCATTATGAGAATAGGTACACCTGCAATATTTATAATAAGATCAAATATTTTAAATAGAAATATAAAACCATCATCATAGGAATAATTTCTTATTACAAGAGAAAAATAAAGTAATAATAGTAACAAATGATATATATAATTTTTATATAGCATAATAGAATTGACTAATAACTTTCATGGCAATAAGTTATCTTACACAATTGAGAACAAATTATAAGAGTTTTTTTGTATGCCTGCTATATTTATCGAGTAGCATAAAATAATTGGGTAAAATAAAGTTGTACTTGTAAGAATGCTGTAAAATATGAAAACGCATATTGTTCTTTTAAATACACATGTTTATAAATGTCATTGGAGCTTAAAGATTCTTTCTTTAATTTTGTTTCTTCCTCAATTTAATTATAAAAACATGATAAAAATATGGTAATCTTTAATGGAATTATTTTTAGAAATTCTATAACAATTCAATAAGCTATATAATCAGTTACTTTCATTTTATCAAGATTATATTGAATATAGTTTCGTTATAGGATAATTGGTGTCACAGGCTAAAACATTCACAACAACTTTGCTTCTCACTCAATATAATTACTGAAATGATAAAAAAAATTATAAATTTGCTGAATTATTTCTATTTACTAAAGCCTCAAATTGGTTAATATATTCTTACTAGAATTGTGTAAGGTATTTAACAAACAAAACTAATTATATTATTCCTTGCTTTTAGATACTTTTCAGTAATCCTGCAAAACTAGAACAAACTATCTGACCTTGAGCGAAAAATTTAAAATGTATATAGATATAGAAAGCGGGAAAGTGCACCTCGGAATGATTTTTTTTCAAATTATGACACGAATTTGTATTTATCAAAAATTTAACATAATTTGATATTTTTTAGCTGAATGGCTTACAAAAACATTATAGTAAAAAAATAAGTGTAACACCATTTCGAAATTTAAAAATATTCTATTCTGCTAATATTAAATTAAAAGTAAGACATTTTTTTCCTGTATTTTTGCAATTAATTTTTTCTCCAATTAAATTCAAATAATTTTGATTATTTCATCAAATATTTAATTACATAATTTTTTCATCTTTGAAATGTTAAGAAGAAGAAGGATTTTGTTTATAGTTATACTGTTTGTAAAGTGAATAAAAAAATAAAGTTACAATATAACGAAATTTAGTAGATAAATTACCTCACATTTACGTTTAAATAATGTTATTATACCTTGAGACTGGTGGTCGTCAGAAGATGAATAAGCAAAACGATTTTAATGTCTCAAAATTGAATCTTGAACATGGATCTTCAGGAAAATTGAATAATTCATGATGAAATAATTTATAAGAAATTATATCTAAATTATTTAACAGAAATTAATAGCCTTAGGTTACAGGTATGTAATCAAAGGCGAATAGTTTTTTTAATAATGAATTATAAGTCTTAATAGCAGGAATAATTAAAGTAAAAGGATTTCTTTTTTTATTACACTAATAAAAGTGATTCTAAAAATTTGAAAAAAGTATTTAATTCTGCAATGAGTTTTTAATAGGAGTTCTTATTTCCTATGCATTTCTATTAAAGACATACATATTTTAAAACAAAACAGAATTTCTAAAATATATATTCTTACTCCAGACACTCAAGAAAGCCTTCAAGAGAAAATGAGGCACTTCGTCCATGTCCGTTTTGTTTGCAAATCTTAGTCTGTTCATGACAGCCTGGACGAGAAGCCAACCAAACGTCACAATGATGAAATAATGCAGCAGCAAGCTCATCAGCAAGCATCCTGGCTTCCATTTGAACTTCATTTCACTGACAAATATGAGTATTATACAGCAAAGTAAACTTACAGCCAGCCAGAACAGAACCGAATGATCAAGAGTGCACCGCCATACTCTAAAAGGAAAATAATTTCAATAACGAAAATTTAATCATTTTGTTATAATAAAAATACATGTACTAAATCATTGAAATTTTATTGTGTTGCTCCATTTTGAATTATATCGCAACCCCTGTAAATTTGAATAAGAATTTAATAAGGCTTTATGCATTCCTAGGCCTAAGAGTTTTTTTTTGCTTGAGAAAAGAGGAAAGTATTCCTTTTCTTTACATTTTCTGTTGGTAAATTTTCATACATTGACTTTTTAAATACAACTTTCACTTCATTTCACGTTTAAACTTGAACTTGTTTGTGTACCTTTCAATTAAGTGGGTAAAAGCGAAAACATTTATTAAAAAAAGTTACATGAGGGAAAAAACAAAATTTTCATCTGGTGGACACCTTAGAATATGCTTTAAAAGGCAGTTACAAAACAATTACTTATATATACAGTAACACATGCAGTAATGAGATTTTTCTTTTTTAAATTTAATTTTGCTAAGCAATTCTTTAATGGAAAATAACTTCATAGACTTAGAAATTTTCTCGCACACTAGGAATAGCACAAGATGCAACTATTCAAATAGACTTAACGAAATGTGACAATGGATGAGATCAGTACCAGTAAGAATTACAATAATCTAGAACATATGTCCATGCCTTTGTCAATCAATAGAAAAAAATCTGAAACTTTTTGTTAATACTTGAAAACTAACTTTATTTTTATGTAAATGATGTAGCATTTCACAATAACACTTACTTTGATAATAAGTACAATAAGATGGTTAGTGACAAAGCAATAATTGATGCAGCGCATCCTGTATAAACAGATGTACCTAAGCGAAAGTTGAAAGCACTGATATCATACTTTTCTGACTAAAATAAAGAAAAAACAAATTGTTAAAGAGCTGAGTAAAATGCCTTTTGATTTTTATCAAAACATTGAAAATTTAATTTCTAGAGCTTCATGAAGTCTCAATTATTTAATCCATTTTCTAATTTTTTAAAATTAAAACTTTCTTTATGAGATCTTATTTTTCTAACAGTATTTTGACTTGTAAGCATCGTTTGAACTGCGAGCGATGAGAAAGGCATTAATATAAAATCTTTTTGAATTATATTATTGAAATCGTATCTAATGTTTGATGGAAATTAATTATAGAACTGCACCATTTTTATCAGAAAAAAATCAGATAATTTAAATCTTTTTTTTTCTATCTGCTGAGCATATTCTAAATTGAGAAATGGTTTTTAAGCAAATTATATTCTTTAAAATAAATGATAATTTATTTTATTACTGAAATTATTTTTTATTTTTATGGAGCATTCAATGTGAAAAATGAATTGTAGTAGGAAATCATTTTTAAAAGAAGGATAACTTTGAATAGTCCTAAGGATAGTTTTGGATTCAGGATCAGAATATTAGAAGTTTCAGGCTTGATACCCAATAGAATTCCCTGTATGTTGATATGTTACTTATTGAATTTGCTGCCATACGATTAACATACCATTAAATCTTGTATAAGCTCAGGATTGTCTTTCTCTATTGACATTGGATTGTAACTGCGAAATCGGGCTTAAAATATCTGATCGCAACTTTTAAACGGGAAGATAATCTGACAAATAAATTGAGTCCCCTTCCCAAAAGTTTCATCGTTCCAAACATAAAAGTTTATTGAAATAGCTTTCAAGTAGATTTCCAATAGCAGAATACAAACTCAGCATTGAAGTCTGCGATTAATTAATCTTTGTAATCAAAATCTGTATAATAAAAATCAAAATGAAAGAAGAATTGAAATACTCTTTTAATAAAAAAAATCAGTTGATGAAATTTATTTTTTAGATTATTTTATACAGACACTGACAAGTCTGAAGTTAGACAAATTCTAATAGTACAAAACAAAATGAATTTACCAGTGTTACCATTTTAATTTCGAAGTAAAATAGAAAGAATCAGTGAGGAATTTTCAAATGTAAATATATTAATCTTAGCTGGATTACTTTAGACATCTAAACTATTATTTTGAGAACAAGTACTGAGTTGTACGCAATGATTTTATTATTTATTAAATATAACGAAATGTATCACTTACTAAGATTACTGCAAATATAGACAAATGGCGACAGCGGCAAATATAAAAACCATCTTTGAGCCCACCGTATTCGCATCCTTCCGAGCCCCATCCACCATCCTCATTATTCACTCTGGGATCAAAATTCACACAGACTGGATTTTCTATTTTCTTGTCATGCTATTGTATTATAGAAAATAAGCTTAAATCATAACACGAAATTGTATGTATATTATTATATATAAAATTGTTTTGTGATAGTTAAGTTTTAAGAAACATTTTCTTAAATGTCAAATTTACATATTCTAAAAATTAGGTAGATCAGTATCAATGATGAATGTACATTGTTTCAAATGCTTGCTATTGAACTAACATAATCATAAAATTTCATATATATGTAATTTTTCTCTTTGAGAGAACTACTTATTTCTTTTGTCATGAATTTTTTTAAATCAATCTTAATAACAATAGACTTCTATATAATTTTTTCCTCATCACATAAAATTAAAAACAGATTACATTTTCATATTTCTATTATACAGTCATCGGATTGGCACAGTTTAGAGGAATCCGACTCTTTCGCCATTAAATTGTAATCAATTCTGAAATATCCTGTTTCGGAAAATAATTACTTACTGTATTTTTAAAGTACAGGTGCACTGGTGATGACAAATTCCAAGCAGGTCCACCCGACAGAGAGACGTACATCACTGGAGTTGGTATAATTCTGTAATTCCTTTTATGTAAGACCTCTGTTGGTTTCGGAAACAGCGACCAATCTTTGAAAAGTACTACATTAATCTGACAGGGATATTCAGGAGCTGTTTCTTTTTCTCTCTTAATGACCAATTCCGGGGGCAGCAGAAAATAAGCCAAGCTGACATCTTTTGGAATATTTGAACTGGTTGAGAGAAATTCGACAGTAGAATTTTCTAGAGTATTTGCATGGCCAGAAGGTAATACTGCAATTCCAATAATGTGATTTTCTACCTCGGTGTTCACTTTGGTGCTCTTTGTATCAACCAGAAAATCTTTTTTACTCACAAAGACTTCTTTACTCTTTAATGTTGCAAATCTCAGTATGTTATCGATTACTCTCAGCAATCTGCAACCAAAACAAGTTATTGCGATTTATTTTGAATAGTTTAATTGTCGGATTGTAAAATATCCAGAATTTTTATAGCATTTTACTGACCTGCTTGTAAATTTAATTGTTCCTTTTGCTGATACCATTTCACTTTCGTTCAGACTATTTATTCTGTCTATCACAGTAAACGTTTCATCGATTTCCTATGAATAAAATTAAAAGAATATTTCAAACTAATCAAATGAAATCAGATGTAAGACTGTTGACTGTTTTATATCATACATGTCTTAAAAAAGGGCCTATTTGTCTACTGTCTATGGCATGCAAATAGTTTATCTGTCTAGAACAGGCATTGACCATATCGGGGTTTAAAGAATCCTTGTAAATAAAAAAAATACCGTTTGCTATCATTGCATCTCCTGTTTCCGCGAATAATCTGATTCCACATTATTTCTAAATGTAACTTTCCTTTCACCTTTTTTTTTTTTTTTTTTTTTGCAGGATAAATGCTTCTTGAAAGCACTGAGGGGTTTAAATCCATGGACGAAAAGTACTGAATGTCAAATCTCAAAAATACTTTTATTATTATTAACTGATTATCATTTAATATTATTAAGAAAGAATTTTTTAAAACAACTAAGGAATAACTCTATTTATCTTGGCCCTCTAATTTATCTCTTTAAATACTGAAGGACTTAAAATATTTCTGGAAGAATTCTTTAAAGTAAAAACAGGGCTGTTAAAAATTAAAGTATATGTTTCAATTCAATGGATTCAAAGGAAACATTTACTTTTTATTTAATGCAATAATTATTCGGTAAGACAAATACTTTGATCATCAAATAGAAAATAGAATATTGGTTAATTTTCTCAAAACTAGAAGACCATATTTGTCTAATCACAATGGATTGTGAAGTTCATGTAAGTAAAAACTGTAAACATGGATTTAGAGATAATAAAAAAAATCAAAATATCTAATTAAATCATAAGGCATTTTTCGTTTTAGAAAGACTTTTGTTCTTTATTCAACTTCTTGTAATTTCAATATTTTTATAGCAGTAATTTTTATGACACTTAACTTCTTAGAATGCAATAATTTTATAAGTATTTTTTTATTGTTTCAAAGATAATGTAATGCTTTTGATTAAAATTTTTTGTTTTACAATGCTTAGAGTTTTAAAAGGAAAATGACTTGGATAAATTTTTAAGAAGATTTTAATATTAGTAATTAGAATAGAAATTGCTAATTTTTTATACTTTATTCCATAATTGTGAAGAAAAGTTCTTTTGAGAAAATTAACTTTAAGCATTCATGTTTTCAGATTACGTTTCATGTAAAAAAAAGCTTACTTTAGTCTTAATTTGTAACAGGAAATATTTAGATAACTTTAAGTATTCATCAATTATACAAATATACAATGAATGTTATTTGAAGCCATTTTAAGAATATATTTTATATTCATTTTAAATATGCATTTACTAAATAAATTTATCTACAGTATGGGAAGCACTGTTTTTTACTGTTTGAGCTGTGCTTTTTTTACAAAAAATCATTTATAAATATTTTATAAGATAATAAAAAGATTATGCATTGCATAATTTTTCCTTTCTCGATTATAGATCTTTCAGCATTCCCTTTGACAACAAGATACGCCTAATAATGGTACAATACTTTCTTATCTGTCCAATAATAATTGTTTGATTGTAGAATAGAATTTTAAATCTTCAGTTAAGATAGGAATTATCAGCTTCAATTTGATTTGAATACATGAAAAATCTTTAAATTTTGATTTAAGTGGTTCTCAAATACAGCAAAGATTATGATTCGTTATAAAAGATAAAAATATAGTTGCATGCTAATTTGAGAGCTTTTTATATTATTACCTCAGATGTAAGTTCCGGAACAGCCGATAATTCCGTTAGAATATCAAGAATGATATGCACATCTGGGACTGTCAGTTGAGTAATATTATGCGTTAGTTTTTGTAATCTATGAATATAAGCCGGCTTAGGATCATCTCCAAATTTCTGGAATACAAAAATAAAAAAACTAATTAATTAAACCAAATTTCCAATACTTTTCAAAAGTGCATTATTTCTACAGGCGATGTAACCCTTCTTTCTCTTCATATGTTATTTCAAATTTAAATATATGAAATATCTTTCTAAATAATCTTATACAATTGCAATGTTCAATATAATTGAAAACAAGAGTAATGCAAAAGCAACTGTTTTTTTCGTGGTTTTAATTTTTTCAGATAATTTCATTGATAAAAACACTTTTATTTAAAACGCATTTATTTTGTATTGTTTACCTGGATTTGCAGTCACTTTCTCAAATTGCTATTTAAGGTTGTTTCTCCATGGGAAACTTAGCAACATAGAGCTTAACATAGAACTTAGTAACACAGTATTCATTAATTGTGAAATATATTATAAAATGAATGTTATTTGAAGCCATTTTAAGAATAAATTTTATGTTCATTTTAAATATGCATTTACTAAATAAATTTATTTATTGTATGGGAAGTCCTGTTTTTTATTGTTTTAACTGTGCTTTTTTTTAAAAAAAATCACTTATAAATATTTTATAAGATAATAAAAAGATTATACATTGCATAATTTTTCCTTTCTCTATTATAGATTTTTCAGCATTCCCTTTGACAACAAGATACTCCTAATAATGATACAATACTGGTCAATAATAATTGTTTGCTTGTGGAATAGCCTTTTTAATCTTCAGTTAATATAGGAATTATCAGCTTCGATTTCATTTGAATACATGAAAAATCTTTATTTTGATTTAAGTGGTACCGTGTACAAATTATATACATGATCGTTAGGGCCGAAGTTGCAGTTTAATTATTTCGATAACTGTACATGTTCTATCTATATACATTATCACTACATTTGAAGCAATTTTAATTATTTCAGCATTGACCAGTGTGCTTTCTCAGTCTCTATACATTATCTCAAAATCCGACTGTGCAATTTTAATTATTTCAATTTTTATCACATCAGGAATGGGGGATAATATCAAATGTTTTTTTATTCGGCCAAGATGTTCTCGACAAGATTAAGCTGGGTTGTTGTTATTTAGTCGAATCCCTTGAAATCCAAGCACTTTTTAGTATATCATGGTTAATACATTAGCCGAAAATTCATCAATTATAAAATAGAGCACTAAAATTTTTAAAAAATCGTTTTTCAACCTTTATAAATCTGTCATGTCTGAGAAAAATCATGATTTTTCAGTTATATATAACAACTTTTATAGATTCTTTCATTCATAAAAAAAGATAATGATTTTTATTCACCTTTATCAACTTTTATGACTCTTTCATATCAGCGAAAGATGAATATTTTTAATTATCTTTTATTTAACTTTTTTTGTGTAACACTCGGGAACTTTTTGCTGACTGTCTAATTACATAGCGGTAGTAAAAGTAATCTAGACATATTCATTTCTTAATTGTTGTGAGTTTAAAACAAAGTCAAGAGAGAATGGTAAATAAATAATGTTCATATTTAATCATGCATGTAAACTAAATTTAAATTTTTTAAAAATTTCTATTAAATTCTGGACAAGAATTCCGAAAAAATAAAGATAATTATTCCTAATTCTAAAAGATTTTGTGAATTACTAAGTAATTGTGGTTACTAATATTACTTATAATTGTTGCATACGTTATAAATAATATTAATTAACAAAAATGTATTTAAAAAAAAACAGTAATTTTTTAATATAGTAAAGTTTCAAAATTTTTGCTTTTTTTTCTTATATTGAAGAAGAATTTTAGTAATAATAATAATAAAATGAATTTTAAAAAAATTATATGCTAACAAAAAAATTAAACATTGAAAAATAGATAATTGTGATTTCAACAAATAAGAAATTTTTATGAAGAAACATTTCAAAGTAATTAATGCAAGTATGAAAGAAAATATGTTAGTTTTTTATTTTAAAAGAATTTGAAAATAAGTATTTGTAAAAACTATAATATTCATACATAACATCGTGACATAATCGTAACATTCTAAGAAAGATATGAACTATCATATTATAACTAAAAACTATGCTTGGCATCATTATAAATATCAAAATAATAGTCGTTTGGGTGTTTAAAAACTAGGTGGCAGTAAATTATTTGTCAAAATATGGCTTCTTATAAACCCAAAGACTAGCTGCTTCATAAATTTCTCAAGTTCTTCCGTGGAAGGTACAAAAAACAAATCAAAATTCACTTTATAGTGTAATTATTTTAGGTAATTTCAATTCTTTACTCACGTCATATAGTTCCTTCAATGACAAAGTTAGTTTGGAAGGAGGCACTTCGCACTTGCCGTATGGATTGCCCCAGCGAGCTCCAATATAAAAATTGCCGCCACATAAGCGTGTAACGGCCAATCCATCTGTCAAATTGATGTGTAGGAATGTCATTTAAGTGTTTATTAGATTTCAAAATCAGCTAAACATTATTTCTTGTTTCAAATATTAAATTAAATTTAAAAAAGGAAAACCTATCATTGTTGAAAAAACATATTTTCTGAGAGAAATTTAGTTTTTTAGGCCATAAAAATAATATCTTATGGAATAATTTGCAATATTTCAAACAATTAATGAAACACATATTGTTTCATTACTCTTTATTTTGCCTTTATTCCTCATTTTTCTTTGATTAATTTAGTAGTACTTTCTTATAGACAAACCTTTTCTTCTTCTAAACAGTTATTTCTGAATTTGAAAAATTATGAGGAAAGCATTTCTTAAAATCTTGTTTTTGGATATATCAAACTTAGATTAAAAAATAAAATTCAGTTATTTGTCTCATGGGAAAGGAGCTCAGTTTATGATATATATATAGTAAATAAATAAATATAATATATGGTAATAGATAAACACATTTCATAAATCAGTCACAAATTATACTCATATTTTACAAAAATTAAGGCAATTGATACTTCCAGTAATTAAAATACAAAATATTGATAAAGAAAATACAAGATGATTGTTTAACTATAGATATAATTTCCAACCGAAGCAATAAGTAACTAACTTGCTTGCAGAAATCCCTATTTATTGAACTGTATATAAAACTGACTTAATTAAAGCAAGATGATTGGCGAATGGAATTGATGTACGATAGTATCAGATATTTCATATTCTGAATAATTTAAATAATGCTAGAAAAGTAATTGGAATCAGTGAGTAAAATGCCACAAATAGTGATTTGCTTATAAAAAAAGGCACTTCTGTCATATACTCTTAATATTCACATTTAATGATCGCATTTCTTTTATTAACAAATGCAGTAGGCTATAATATTATTAAATGTTTCTTTTTAATTTTGACAATTGCAGCTACATTAGAAGACAGGATATTAAATTATATATTTAAGCTTTTAGACTGATTTTAACGTGTCCAAATCCATTCTAAACTTACCTAGAGAATAATGTTAAGAATAAAATAACCAATTTTTATCGACCTTAATAAAATGAGAGAAATATCTTTATTAAAAGCAATATTTGGTCGACTGATAAAAGTTATCACAATCAGCTTACACATTTTCATTAAAGATGACTTTTAGAAAGGATGTCGAGATAATCATTGAAGAGAAAAGTATTAAAACTGAATTTATTTACTTATTGAAGAGCAGGCTTCATTAGGAATAACAACCTCTCCTAAGCGTGCAAAAGGCCAGGAAATTTCCCTGGGTGGCTCGGAATTACTTCGTCCTGGTGTGAGAGTTTTATCTTCGTAACAACCCACTACATGAAAAAGACAAATAAAATCTATTACAAAAAGTACAAAATAGGATCAGATGCACTGCATAAAATACGTTAAATAATTAAAATAAAAAAATCTGTAATAAGAAACGTTTTACCCAATTTAAAAATATTTTAAAATTTTCTAGTAAGAAATGTTTTTTTTTCAATTTAAGGAAATAAAAACTTTCAATAT
>JAPMOQ010041062.1:3746051-3763692 GCA_026543055.1 Argiope trifasciata | reverse complement strand
TAATTTTAGACATAAAGAAATATTTAATTTTATTTAAAAATGTTAAGGACAATAAATACATATTTTATTGGTCTGATTATCAGAAATATCGAACAGCTAAAATAAGTTATCAAAATTCACACATGTATAAGTAAAAATTTTTAAAGTCAATTAAAAGAAGATCGTCATATTAACGACAATTAACAAACTCTAGCAGCAATATATGGAAAAACCCAGCTAGCTAGAATAACAACAGAAAATTGTACATGAAAAAATAATTGAAACATATAAATTTTAGATTTTCATTTATATAAATTGCTTTAATGCTGCCATCTGTAACAAAATAAATAAATAACGAGCTTTTCTGAAATATTTACAATTTAAAAGTATTATCTTGAAATTCAGAATTTGCAGAGTTTAATATTGTAACAAACATATAAATGCTCAAGCTTTTTTTAAAAATATTTCGATGTTGAAATTAAACCATTTCGTATGTATCTTCAACAAATTTTAATATAAGTTTAACCACTGTCATTTTACTTCCTATGGACAATAAAAAAGACAAGAATAGAAAAAAAATGGAGCTCTTATCAAATATGTTTAAAGCTGGTTGCTTTTCGACGCAGTCGCCATGCAGAGTCAGACATTTACAGGAAATAGAATAAACATTTAGCTTAATGGTGTTTCAATTTTGCACCAATTCATATTAAATTGCACTCTATCACTTAAGATTAATAATTTCAACATCTGGAAACACTGATTGTATAGTAAAATTTATTTAGTTTCTTGTATAATGATCTTAATTTATTTCTTAATTTCTTCCTTTATTGATACCATTATTTCTGTTTCTTGACGAAGTTAACGATTTTAAATCGATAAAGCATCCCTTGTTTTCAGTAGCGCCATCTAGAGACAGAGTACGTCTTAACTACCAATACGTCACGACCCTTTATACGAGACAGACTTCATTTAAATATTTTATTCACTCACCCACATATTATAAAATGTACATTCACTTGCACAACCCCCTTTTACAGGGGGGTGGGGGCTCATTCACACACCTCACAGATAGAACATTGGGTGCAGAACAATCATGTCCGAAACAGGACTTGAACGCGGAACACCCAGATCATGATAGACGCGTTTCCACTAGGCCAGGTCGCCGGCTGATTAATTCTTAATATAGTAAAGTGCATTACGAATTATTAATTGCTATTTTTTAGTATGTTTAGTTTTTCAGTACGAAGAAAATCTCACAAGCTTAGTAAAATTGAATTTTCATTAATTTCTTAGTAACATAACATGCACAATTCTATTGCAACAATATTTTCCTTTAATATTAAGCGATACTTAGAATATAAGACAATATCGTGAGGAAATGGCACAATGTTTAATGTTGATAGTTTTGTAAAATTATTAAAACACTTTATTTGATTTAAGATAGAACAATATGTTTAAGGAAAAATATTTAAAAGAGAAAATAGAAAATTTAAACTTTGCAAATGCCTGTCAACATTTAAACGGCCTTTTTAAATGCCATTCTTTTGTCTCTCAAAAACATAAATTCTTCCCAACTTACATGTGCTGTAGATAATTATATTCTTTATATTTATTCCTCTAAAAGCTGTCCAATCAAGAATCTGCTGATAATGCACTTCGTCAATTGCAGAAGTATCATTGTTTAAATATTCCAAAATAAACTGCCATTCTGCCTGGTCTTCTACCAGCTCGTTATCGAAAGGTTGTCGTGGATGAAAAACTCGGCGAACATATAAATAAAACTGTACTTGCAACCCGCTTCTATTGAAACAATAAAAAGAAAAAAATGAACTGTGAAAGAGTATTTTGTTTAACATTCATTTTGAAAAGACAAGATAGAAGCAAATGAATTTTTTTTTTGTTTGAATCATGATAATATCTAATTTGTGATGTGCAATATATTCATATTTACTCATTGTAAATTCATTTAAAATAATTTATATTTTACATAAAGTAAACTTACAAATTATATTAACATATGTTGTGTGATTTATTTTAATTCTGACATTTGTTAACACAATAAGTGTCTATAATTTGAAAAGTGATTGTAAAATGTATATCGTTTGTGAATTAACATACTTTTTGTACATATTTGAATAAAAACTAATTGCAAAAAAATACGTATAAATACAAGGAAGACATATCCAGAAAAATAAAAACATAGGGAATTCTAAAAGAAAACAATATCAAATTATCGCTATCCAAAAATTTTTAAATTTTGATATGTGAGATTAATTAAGAGCAAGTTATTTGATTGCGATATATATGTCGATATTTCCTAAACAAAAAATTTGTAAAATAGAATGTTTTCGTTTTGAATGTATTTCCTACAAAATTTGTTATTAATTTTCTGATTTGTATAAGCAAGATAATATTTTTATTTATATCACATAATCATAACTGTATTAAATTGAAATTGAATGCAATTGCATATCTTGAAATAAATATAATGTGAAAGTCACAAGTTATTGTTACTATTGTATAAAAGATGCACCATATTAAAACAAGATTGTTTACTTTTTATACATCCCATTAGATTTTAATCCATTTTATTTGCTATTTAGTTTTTATTTGTATCCATTACCTATTAGCATTCCAAATAAATAGCCATTACATTTACAACATAAATTCAAAGAAAAAAAATCTTATATGCGATTAAAAAAATTTATATAAAATTTATATTTATATAAAAGATGAGAATCTATAAAAAAATAAAAGAATATGAGTATATTTTGAGGTTTTAAATCCGATCGATTTGCACCAACTTATTTTTATCACATAAAATCATAAGTAATGCATTAAACACAAATTTTTATTCACTGTTTGCTTATTTTAGAAAGTTGAGCTTATTAATTCTGTTATTATTGATTTGGGAAAAAAAACAACTAAATATTATTTTTCATTTTTAATTTTTCAATAGATTCTCCTATGCAATTTTTTAAAATTTGAATTCATATTGTTCTTTGAAATGCTAAGGGATCTTTATAGATGTGAATGCTGCAACATATCTGACATTCATCACAATTTTTTGAATGTAAATCTTGCGAATATCTACATTGTATTTAGTCTATGTAAAATATTGTTATTCATAAATTCTAGGTGATTATTGAACTGCATTTTAATTATTAAATTAATAGCATATATTAGAATGATTGATATAAAATATTGATTGATAAATTAATATTAATGTAAATAACTAATATGTATATATCTAGAAGAAATATCTTATTAGTAATGGATGTGTAAATAACAAAGAAATTTACATACTTTCGTTCAGAAATATCCGTCACAAAATTATTTGGTGATGGTAAAAAGCCAAAGAGTATTTCCTGCATTTCTTCTTCGTATATTTTCTTTTTAATTGCTACTTTTTCTTTTAAACTGAGAATGTCATCATCTCCGAAAGAATCTTTTGTTGAAATAAATTTCCCAGCATATGTTTTGATTTCTGTAAATAGAAAATGCATATTACTTAATAAAACATACATTCTAGGAATATATTTGGATTAATATTATAATACTAAAGTGCTGTTACATTGTATTATCAATTGTTTAAAAAAATTTTAGAACTAAAAAAATATAGTGTAATTGCCGATTGGTTATATTTTAAACATGAATATTTTTTTTAATTAAATGAATTTTTCATGAGACATGAAGAATTGAAATTCAATTTAAATTTCAGTATGGATATTTTTGATATTTTTTAGAAAGAAAGTTAACATCTCAATTAACTAAAATTAACATCATGATTTAAGAAAATAAAACTTTTACTGTTTAAGGGTGTTTAATTCTGAACAATCTTTAGATGACAAGGCTGGTGCTCGTGATGGCACCCTGATAATCAAATTTCGATGGACATTATCATTTAAGAAGCTATGCAATTATAAAACTCACAACTTAGATAGTTCGAATCTAAGGATTTTCGAAATAACGATAAAGAAGCTCAAAGAATTTAAGAAGAAGAAAAAAAAAAAGAACGAAATTGCATAGTAAAAATTAATTACGACTACAAAATCAGAAAAATAATTCCTTAGTTAAAAAATAAAAAAACTAATTTTGAAAATAAGAGGATCTGTATTAAACCCAAAAGAAATTTAAATATAGTATTATAATAAAAGAGAATGAGTGAGTGTATATACATATAACTGGACATTATAACAGTGATTTATCCAGAGTAGCAAATTAGGACAGATGTAGCTTGAAGGGTAAGAATGTATCCAAAAAAGGAAAGGTTTTGTAAAGTTAATCAATTTGAGGCTGCTCCTACCGATCATGTGGCGAAAAAAACTTGCAAATGTGTTCTCGGTTTTAGTAAGAATATCAATTCAATAGCGATCCTTGTCATCTTAACATTGTTCAGAATTAATAGATATGAAATATAATTTATGATGTAGACCTTGAACAGTTAGTTACAAAAGGAAAAGATGTAGTTTAACAAAAACCTCATCTATTTAATTTGTCTAAAAAACTTCATCTATTTAAATTGTCTTCTTGAAAAGAAATTCCTCATGGTATAGAAGTTGAATTTCAGCAAATACCTGCAGTTCGCATTTATTTTACAAACATCATTGAATATGCATACACTTAATTGTTTCCATTAGACATATTAGTAAAGATTCTAGAAATTATTATCACATGAAATTAAAGAAATAAATGTTTTATGATCACCTGCGATTCTAAATAAGTATTTATGCACTACAGAGGCATTTATGTAATCTGTCTCACACCAGTAATATCCTTGAAGCTTCAAAGGATTATCAAAGTGTATCTTGGATTCATTTTTTAAGAATTCACTGAGAACCAACATATGGCTAGAAAAATGAGTCTTGGGACCTCTCTGTACAAGTATGTGGTCCTTGTACCATCGGATTTCTTCATATTCAATATACTTCGTACGGCAAGTTAAAACAGGAATGTTGACTGGAAATCCCATAGAGTGATCTAGCATCCAAGTAGATTCAGTGATCTCTGTAGCTTGAACTGAAAAGAAATGAATAGGAATTTATATGCATTAATTCTATCTAAGTTTTTCAAGAACTCAAGACTTTTTTTTATCTTAACCTTCTTATTTCTAAAATTATTTGAATCAAGGTTTCTTAGAATACTAGAATGACCGAGGTTTTGTTTCAAAGCATAAGAAAAATTCTAAACACTTCCTCAAAAAGCTCAGTATTAGACCGAGTTCTTTAAATTCTGATATATAAAAGAGGAATTTACTTTGTTAACAGTTTATAAGCAAATGAATACTCGGAGATCATATGAGTATTCTCAGAAAGTCTTCCTATCCACTAAACCGAGCTGAAAGAGCGTCTTTACTGAACAAAGCAAACATTTCGAGAACTCAATTTATCACACTAAATGGCCAGGTCTGGCCATCTAGAAGGTGATATGCACCCTCGCCCGTGACTGAAGGGGGTCCCACCGTGATTAAGAATTAGGACAGTGTTCTGAACAATAATTATGTTACACATATTAAAAATCTACAAGCTTGTTTCCATGTGTCTGGCTGAGCAGCGACTGTCGCCTTTATTAGGCAAGGATGCCAGTGATATCTATAAAGGAAAAGATCATTTATGGATAAGGGAATCCCTGTCAGTCATGTTAAGACAGAGCAGCCTGCCCCCGCCCCCAGAAGTCGTGACTGAGCCTGGGTTCAAATTGACTTGTAAATCATCAACTTTCTACTTTTGTCTATATCTAATGTAATATTTTTTACAATCCTTTACATTGCCAGTTACTAAATATAATAAATGCTGATCCGGCTTTCAGCAAATTAAAATTAAACAAAGGATTATCTTCGATCAAGCATATGGGTATAATGCTTAAATGTTATTACTATATAAAATATATAAAAAGAAATTGGAAAAACTGTGATTTTTGTGGAGTAATTAATAGCAAAAACAAAATCATTCATTATTAAATAAATATCAAAATGCTCTTTTTTACTTTGCTAAAAAGTTAGGGCCCCAAATGGTTTCTTGCACTCGGGCCCCTTCATAAAGAAGGCTGACTCTTTTAATGGAGTAGGGAGAAATTTCGCAGTGCACACGTCTCAGGTATAGGTCACTGTATTGATTAAATTAAGCTGGTTATCTTACGATAACCACACAAATACAGAGTGACATAATTCTATGTACTAGGAAGTTGAAAGTTACTCAAAGAACCAAAATTTTAGGATTTCTAGTTTATTCCCTTTTCACATGTTTAATACCACGTGTTTCATGTGTTGTTCACATTTACTTTCTAACATTTCTGAATACTATCTAATTAAATGTTTCCTTCTCAACAATATTTAAGAGATTACAAAGGAGGGGATGATCTAATTAGATGGGTCATCATAGTATCACGGTTGAAGCGTGGTAGTAAATGTGTTAATCATGCTCATAAAACGACGCCACATCCAGTTCACTTATAAGTCTTATGCTAACACACTAGAATAATCTTAATAATAAATACTCCCTTAAAACATGAAGAATTTTATGAAACAAAGTGAAAGAGTTTAGGCATTGAACCCCACCTACTACCCATTTTATTTGCACTTTATTAAACAATGAACTTCAAGATAAGGTTTATTTTAATACTCACATACTCAAACTTTCATACTCTGGTTATGTTATTTTATAGAGTTGTTCTTCTATACATTATTCCTCATGAGCTTCGTTTCAAATTCTGCTCCATTATGACTGAATGTAAAATTATCTTATGTTTTTTTTATTGTGAATCATGCTGAATTGAACTGTGTAATCATTATATATTTTCACTAAAGATTTTAAGGAGTGTAGTCTACATAATTTTCCTAGAAACGTTTTGAATTGGAATATTAGGAACTGACGCAATAATTTTGAACTTCGGGACATTCGTTATTTAGTTGTATAGACTTTATTGACCTAGAAATAATTATACTACGGTTTTTTCCCTATTATTTTTAAATTTTTGTTGCCATTTCAAACACATTTTAGAATTAGAAACCAGTTTTATCATCAATTCAAAAAGTCAAATATAAAGAAAAATTTCTTATGCAATTATTTTTGGCTCAAAAGGACTGTTAAAGTATTTTGTATGGATTGAAGTAACCTTTCAGCTCATAATTACAAATTATTCCAAAGTGTCGAATTTCTAGAATAATCGATTCATATATTTATTTCCAAATAATTTTAAAGAAATGGTTTATAAAACAATGTTTATTTAAAGTATTATTATTGATTATAAAAAGCATAAAATTTACAAATTAGATCAGTAAAAAATCAGTTACTACAAACATGTATTTTCTAAACATAAATATAAAGAAGAAAGTGAAATAAAAAATAAAATAATTTAATTTTAAAATAATAAATATACATTTATTGTTGTTACACGGGAATGTGGATACAAAAAATACTTGCGTCTAAATTTACGATATTTTATAATATGTTAACGTTAGTAAAACTGATAATCAGATATTATCTAATATACTGGTGGTACTAACTTTCAAATATTTCAAAGATAAATTCATCTCAACGTATAAAGTCAGTAAATTATGTTTTAAAAAATTCAAAACTAAAAGAATAACAACCTTACCATTGTTTAAAACAGCTGACAGAATTATATAGAAAATAAAAGCCTTTACAATCCGAAATGTCTGAAGTTTCAATTTCGACATATTTATCATTTGGTCATTGCTATAAAGAAGAAAAAAAAATCCTTATAAAAGTTATTTCAAATAATTAAATTAATTACATAACAAATAAGAATAAGAGAAAAAATATAAAATTATTCTTAAACTTTTCAATGATTGTCATAAAATATGACATATACTTGCAATATCAGAAAACTCATTATTTATTTAATTATTAGAAAAAAATATTTGTTTTTTATTTTATAAAGCATTGCTATTTTTATTTTAACTTAAAAAGGTATAATTTTATGTAAATTATATAACAATGTCAGTGTTATATATTTTGCAATTTTAATTTTTAATAGTTTATTATTATTTACTCATTATTAGCATGATTTAATTAAAACAATTGACAAAAAATGATGAAAAGTAAGCGAAGATTTTTTATATAGAAAAGAACTTAATAAAAAAATTAATAATAAACACATACTACATTTATAGAATAAAGCTACATATTTTGAAAATTATATTAACTAATATGTATAAATCAAATCATTCAATTTCATCTAACTAATAAAAATATTTAAAAATAATTTAAGTTAAATAAACAACACGTAAATAATTATATAAAATTTTAAATCGTTATCTATATACCAAAATCTGTACACTTACAGCTTCAGCAATTATATTGATTAATCACAAATCATGAGCGATTTGACTGAATAATCTTAGGGCTTATTTAATATTTAATAAAATAATTCACAATTCACTTTTGGAAGCATTTCAATTATCAAACTTTAAAAAAAACCAGTCAATTCGGACTGGCTGAGGATTTGTAATAAATTTCTGTAGAAGTGAAAAGATCCTTCCGGAAGTTGCTAACGTTTTGCATCCTCTTTTTGCTCGAGCGAATGACAGGAATCGGTTTCTCTATCCGGTGCAAGATAACAATTCATCTGCACGAGAAATGTATGAGATTCTTGCTCATTGAAAGAGCATTATACCGACTTAGTCAACAAAATTCATTAGATGGACTATGAGTAGAGTCATGAGTAAATTTTATGTGTAAACAGTGAATAATAACAACTGATTTTAATAATTACATATTTCCATTTGAGACTTACGTTATGTTTACAAGGGGTGATGCAACAGAAATTGTTTAACATGCATAGAGGTGGTTTCCTTTAGATGATTTATTTCTAAATAAAACTCTCTTAAATTTATTATTAAATATTCTAAAAACATTGAACCATTAAAATAAGTGGCTTTCCTTCCGCATTGTTTTACATAATATTTTATTTACTCATTATTTTATTATTTGCATTACTTTTACATCAAGTACTATTACTTAATTTTCAGATTATCTATTGTTTAATGAGCTCATGTTATGACATTATTTCAGCTCATACAGATGGAGCTACGGTTTTTCTTAAAAAAGACTTAATTTTAGAAATGAATTAAAATTTTAGATTATAGAAAAATATGGATTTTTTTTTTTGTAAATTTTTTTAAAAACGTTTTTGAATAGACAGAAGAGTGCTGTATTTAATAGCTCCAAAGAATATATATTAAAAAACAAAAACATTTGTTAGATGGATGAGCATATTTTACATAAAATTTAATGGTAATATTGATGCATTAATGATTTTAGTTATTTTGTTAAAGCTTTTTAACTATCAGATTTTTTCATTTTTGACGAATTAGGAAAAGAAATAAATATCACTGAATTATTATGTACTACTTATGTTTTAATTAAAAAGTTTTATATTTTAGTACTGAAAATGATTTACTAGTTAAATTCATTCAGAACAAAGAAGTTCTTTTTAAATATGTATATTTCTGGAAAATATGAAACGTCTGGGCACTTTTGGAAATGTGCTCTCAAAATATTATTTAATTCAACACTTTAAAATTTATACTCTCCGTAACATGTATTTGCCAGATCAAACACATAATTTAAATTTAAAAAAGTAAAAGTAGCAGCACACCTTCTTGGAACTTTCTTAGAATTATTCTAAATTATTAAATTATAGATTAGAAAAAATAATGATTCAAAATTAATCTTTTCTTATTGATGAATATTATTTTAAAATTTTGGAAATTAATAAAAATTTCTGCTTTCTGAGTTCCTAAAATATATAAATCCCCATTGCTTTTGTTATATTTATAATAGAATACCTCCCATTAACCATGTTTTAGTTAATATTTAATAAATTATTTTTGATATTAATCTAACATTTTATACCTATGTGTCATAGGTATTTCTATTTGTCATATTTTTGAAGTTTCAATCTAAAATTAAATCTATATTAATAAAATAATGATCTGGAATCCATAAACATTTCAAAAATAGTTTATTAACTCCTATTTCAAATAATTGCTACAAATTTAAAACGCAAAGCGATCCATATAATTACATAATAGAAAAGACTTAAGGGATTAACAAAAAAAAATTGATTTGAAACTTAAAAATCTCCTTTTCATTAAATTCATGAGTTCTAAATTTTACTATATTTTCTTAAGAATAAAATAAAACAGTTTCCTCGTTTTTTTAAAAAAAACATATTTTTAAATGGCATAATTAAAAAATCCTATGGGAATATTCATAAACATTACTCAAAATCGATAATGTCAAATTTAATTATTCTTATATAAAGGTTCATATTCTGAAAGAAATTTGATTCACATACAAAAGATAAGCCTTTTATTTGACATTTTTTGGAGATAGATGGATACTTTATCAAATAATAAATAAATATTATGAATTTTCAAATTTTAATGTAAAATATATAAATAAATAAACAATAAAAAATCTTAATGTAAATGAGTACACCGCTTCAAATGATACAAAGAAAAATATAATAAACAATACTGAAAAGTAATAGCAGTAAGTAAAGAATTGTTTGCCACAGTTTTCATTATCAAGTGTTACTTAGCAAATATTTAAAAACAAAGTTTTTTCAACGCTTTGTATTGTTTAGAATTCTTTTATTACTTAATCAAAAGAATTATTAGATGAGAGAAGAAAATTTTCATTATATTTTTTCTAAAATTTCTGTGACTTTTCTTTTATGAATTATTAATTGTTTACAAGTCCACATAAATTAAATATTACATTTCCTCTTAAGGCATACTTGAAATATTAAATTTTCTCAAATAACTGTCAAATTTGTCAATAGATGGCAGCACCACACAAGTAAAATAATTTAAAGAAATTAAACATTTGCAGCATTATAAAATAGATGACATCACCACGTCTTATCGGGAGTGAAAATTCCACCCCCATACTTTTTTTCTCTTTTGGTTTATTTGCCACAATCTAGATATATTAGTAAGTTTTCTGAAATATTCTGAAGTGGTTTTATCAAGCAATTTATTATAAAGTTATATGTCTGTTAAAAGTCATTTTAGAAAACACAGCTGATTAATAAAAATACATTTATATTTCCATTTACTATTTCAGTATTAAAACTGAGAAGGCATATCCTTTTTTTAAAAAAAAGCAATTACAGCTTGCCAATAAAATATTTTTGTGAAAAAAAATTCTTACAGAATTTGAAAATATAAGTAATAATGATGATCCTGATTAAATAAACTTTGGAATAATTAGTCATAGTAAAAGAGAGATGGGAGACTTTTATGTTTTCTAAAATTTAAATATTTTCTCTTAAATACTCCTGTTGTGTATTCTTGAAAAAAATTGCATTCCCTTACTTTATTAGAAAGAAGACTTAAAACGTTTTGAACAACCTGATAATAAGGATGGCTTTAATTAGGAAATTGCTGGGATAAAAAAAATTAAGTGAGAAAAATATAACTGGGTTTGGTATTGTGTGAATTAAGCCTTTTCATTATATATATATATATATATATATATATATATATATATATATATATATATATATTGTACCATGTATTTGCCTCAATTCTAGGAAGATATCTTGTAGCCTTGAAATTCTAGCCATTTTCTTTGTTTCATTCGCATATTTATTTTCCTTTTATTATTGAAATCAAAGTTAATAAAAGTGATGTTTACAAGACGAATAAAAAAATCGAAATTAAAATATAGTGAAAATTAGGAGATACGTGAACCGAATATTAATGTTTTTATAGTGCTATGATCTTAAAAATATCACCAATTCCGACCAGCGAAAGATCACTCGGATAAAAAATACTGAATGACGGTACCGTCACAACTGCAACATTGGTGGAAACTATGGTTGAGTCTTAAGGCCATCACCAGGCATAACACAACATTTCCCGAAGGTAGTACGTCCCGCCATCAATGGGAGGAGTCAGACCTTCCATGTTGGCGAGATCCAATTACCATACTGGAAGCACCTCATTCTCTTTTGTAGTTTTCCCCCCGGCGGTAACTCAATGTATGTTACGAGATCGTTTTCTATTAAAATATTCATTTACTTAAATAACTTAATTTTAGTACCACAGAATAACTCTGCTTTATACTTGACAATTCGATGGGATTATAGACAAAAAGTTATATCTGAAGGATCTATCTGAACTAAAATTAAATATAACTAATATCCCAGGCTAACCAGTTGATCATCAGAGACAAATGATATGTAATGAAGTTGGTGATTACATGTTTGATAGCTTTTTTGCCTCTTCTAATGACTGCGTTTTCACTTTTAAAACAATTTATCCGTCAAAACCAATTACTTAAGGAATACTTTTAGAGAATTTACATAATGATTATTTCAATTAATTTTTGTGCCGAAACGGAACAGATATTTCAAAAGGTTCTCCGCATCTCATGAAATTGTTTTCATCCATTTTCATCCATCTCTTGCAACTCAGAAAAGTCCTTCGAGAAAATAATAAAAAACAAATGAACTACTTCTTCAAAGGACGTGAAATACGTCTTAATGCCTAATTAATTCTGTGGTTTCTATCAATGCCTTGTGTGCATACCGCGCTCTTAATGACTCTCTACAGGTTGCTAACGAGTAAGAATAAATTTAAATCGTTATACCTTGAAAGAAAACTAGCGGAGGAGTGCACGGAATAAACAAACTGGAGGGGGGGGGCAGTTAACTTAAGAATGAATAATGAGTTTAAATATTTATATAGCGAACATCAATTAAAAAGGGAGTGCTGGAAAAATTGGGAGGGGTTTATCTCATGATTATTTTGATCATTCTTGATTTTTTTTCTTATATGTTTCAGAAATAAAAACTATTATTTCGATTTTTTTTTTTGCATTGGGAGTGAAATGTTGGTTAAAAGATTTAAAATGGCAGTTCAATTTTTTCAAGCTTTTATACTTTTGTTATATCTTTAGGTATTATTATTTTGTTCTTTTATTTTTCAACTTTTTTTTCGATTTTTTAACTTTGAAAAAAAGATTATTTCCCTCCCCTCCCATAAAAACCTTGCTCCTTCAATAAAATTGTTATGAAAAATTCTCGAAATAAAAATTATTCCTCTAGGGCATGATTAGATATGACAAATTAGGTTGCAGGAGTTTATGTGCGTAAAGAGTTCGATGAAATGTAAAGATAAACAAAAACATGCGGGTACCCTTCAATCCATCTAATCAGATGAGTTCTTTGCTTAATCATGAAGTAGGCTCCAGTGCTAAAAGAAAGACTTAATGTCTATATTTTTTACCTATAAATCGTTTCTTACTTCTTTGATTCTAATCTTTTATACTAAGCAAATGATTTCAGTCAGTACAAATTGATTTTAAATTGAATTTCGGATTGTGTTCAAAGTGTTATGTTTCATCATCGCCGCAACATTACACACATTATAAATTCGGAATTAATGTAGTATATTCTACCAATATGTATAAAAAAAAGAATAAGAGATCCATCAAATGTTTGTTAAATGTATCCCAAAGACAGGGAAAAACAAATAATTTTATAATTATTTATTATATGCTTTATATTATCTTCCTTACAAAGGTAGATATCAAACTCTTATTGTAATTTAAGTTTTATTCTTTATTAGTATTGAAGATGAATGTGCAAGCCTGTATGTTGGCATTCTAAAGGACTATAGGACTTAGAACTAACATATTTGACATAAATAGGTTTTGGAGGGTGGGTGTATGCATTTCAAGGTATATTTTTGTTTAAATTTCAATTAAAATATTTAGTTTTAAAACATTAAACCAGCATTTTTGTGTCATATAGTTCAAAACGGCTTATGCGTCATTTTAAAATTTGAAAGCCTTCTTAATGAATGATGTGTATTTAATTGGAATAAAAATTTCTCCTAAATTATAGCAGTTAGAAATTATTTTTCAAAATTTTAAAACATGATTTTTTTTTTGAAGAATTGAGATTACTTTTATTGTTCTTAATTTAAATTTTTTGTTTAAGTGCATGAATGTAATAAAAGTACTCATATTCATCGTCCACATTCCTATTTCTTATTATGCGTGTCGATATTTTGAATCTGATTATAATTAATATTATTTTTTTAAGTGTATGCACGGAAAAAATCTAAATGATTCCTTACTCCACGGAACATGTATATTACTTAAAGTTAAAATTATATCCCTGTCGAAAATTCTCCCATCGTCCTATAGGATTTGAAAGTACATTAGGAAAGACTTAGGAAATATAGCATCTATAGAAGAAAAAAAAAAAACTAAAAAACATAAAAGTTTCAATAAAATTATTTTTGTGTAAAAGTATTGATCTTTTAAGCATGATAAGTCGAAATAAATATAAAAATATGAGTATTTTCAGAAATTAGGAGCATTTCTTTCTAACAAAATTTCAGGCAAGAAAACAATTTGCTTAAAGGCAATTTCTCAGATCTCAAAATATGTAGAAATTGCGAAGTAATCCTAAGTCCAATGAATTCGTCTACCTTTAAAAAGGAAGGATAATCGATCAATCCTTTGTAGTTTAAGCATTACAGACATAATTTTTTGTTGCCGGGAATTTACATTAAATTACTTTTTCTAATGAATTAGAGGCATAAATAGTTTTAACAGTGAAAATTTCAGTAAGCTATATCATAGCCAACATCCTGGATTCAGTAATTATAGTGTATTTAATATATTGATTCACGATTTGATTTAATACAATGAATATATATTCTTCATAGGAAAAGTCTATGTTTGAGTAGAAGAGTATTTTATTTCATGAATTTCTGTTTAAAGTTTTAAGATGTGGGAAAGTAATTATTGCGTTCACGTACTGTTGATGCACTACTTTATATTTTGTATTTAAGGTAACCGATTATGTACGAAAGAAAAATTTTGAAAAATTTGATTTCTTAAAAACTATTTCTGGTTTTTAGTTGTATTATCAATTATAAACACTATAAATACAAACACATTATTTGTGAATAAAATATACTTTGAGAAAAAGGAAAATTTGTGGTAAATTTTAGTGAAACATAACCAAAACGCTTAACATTCTACACAAAATTGTAATGCATCAATCCTATTTTTCTTTGTACACAAGTTATAAAATATAATGATGAATGAAATGAACCAAAATCTAGGAAACATTTTGAGATGGAAAGAAGTTACTGGTGAAAATAGACGTATATATGCATTTTTTCCATAAATTCGCAACTTAGTTTTTCTAAAAACATCTATAATTGAAAAAGTATTTCACCAACAATGAAACTTTAGGTTCCTTTCATTGCCTATATTATTTAAAACATGCTCTGAAATTTTTATGTAAATACCTCTGTTAGTTTTTTGGGATATCATGTTAATGGTGGATAATTTTTATGAAAATTAAAACTGAAGTTAAAGACAAATTTTCGCTGAAAAATAAATTTTGCTTAAAACTCCTTTGGATAATAGATTAGACCTTCCTTTTCTAAGAAAAAAACAATCTGCTTTGGAAAGAAAAAAGTCCGAATTACAAGAAATAACACTTTTTTAAAAAATCGCCAATGTGGTCGAATACCAGCATTTTCAACGTAGTCGGATTTAATGCTGAGTGAGAAAACAACATTATGAAATGTATTTAAGAATGTGTGATAATTGAAATCCAAAATGAAATTTATAGTACCCAATGTGTCATAAATAATAGAATTATATTGTTATTAAGATTCTTATAATGATTAGTAAATCGAAGCATAGGAAGTGATTGAATAAAGGAAAACTCACAGAATGTGGGTAAACATTATTGTAGGATACAATAAATTTCTGAAAAGTATAAAATAGGAAAAGTGGCATTCTTTCTCTTTTTCGGGTCAATTGATGCCAATATTTGATTCATACATGTAAAACATGCAGCTCGTGAGCGAGAATCAAATTATTACCAAATTATTAAAGTGTATCATAAGTAGGGCACTTTCCTAAATTGAAAAATGAAATAATCTATATCTACCTTTAGATTTAGAAAAGTCCCATTACAATTGTAAACAAATGGTGTCTTATATTGTAAAACTGCGTTTAAAATATTCTGATAAACAATTATGATATGTCGTCAAGAAAACTGATATCATGTCACAGGCGCCATTCATATTTCAGGATAGTCCTCAGGATTTTCCGAAGATCAGATTATATATCTAGCACCATTTGGTATCTGATATCCTTTAAAAACTGCAATATTAGCTCCTTTCTTTATTTATATCTATATAAGTTTATCTTAGGAATGGCTCAGGAAAATTTATCTGTATAAATGTATATGAAAAAACAAGAAGCTAAAGATAAAAAGTCTGGTGTTACTTCTACCCTTTAACTTTTAACTTTTCTGGATAAAGACTAAAATACTATTTAAAAGTGTATATAAGAATTCCGTGTAGTATACCTGATAATTTTCTTTCTGCCGTGATTCATTTCTAAATGATTCTAATTTTACTTTTAAAAATAAATAAACTGATATAACACATAACACAACTTTTATTTTTAAATTACAACAACTAACAGTATATGAAAGAAACAGTAAATGCATAATAAATACTTCCAACATAACAGTTATGAAGCAACAGACAAATGAGATCATAAGCGGTAAGTAGAATGGCCCATCACACGGTTTTTATTGTTGATTTGCCTCGTTTTCCTTGCCTAAAAGGAAAGAAATCTGAAATAAATCACAAATACAAAATTTCAACATGTAGTCAATAACTACCTGAAAATAACATATATATATATCTAACAATAAACGGTGCTGAAGAACTGGAATATTAAAGAAACTGGAATTAAAAATTACTATTTAAATCAATTAATTTTTTAATCGTTAAATAACAAAATTACAAAAAATGGTGGGAATGCTATTTACTTTATAAACACATTTCCTAAATATTACTTCAATTTCATGGTTTGTAGTTTTTATACCTGCTGGAAATAAGCTCCATTTGTGCTTTTCCACTAATTGCTAAAGTATTTAAATAATTTAGAATTTTCTTCTCTTTTGAATTTGAACCAAGAAATCTGGGTTTTATAGGTTTAATAAAGGTTTTTTATCCGGTATTTCTCAAATAACACTACGCATAAGTCTATAATCTCATTGTTTTATTGATAATAATTCTTGTCTTAAAAATTTCTTTTCGCAAATTTTTCAATTCCTTTTCTCAGTTGAGGAATTTTGGGGCCCTGAGTAGCCAATACTAAGGATGAATCAGACCCTTCAGAGGAAAAAAATGCCCTACTTCTTAAATTCTACTTCCCTACTTAAAAATACTTTGATTTTTATTGCGCAATATCAAGGAAACAAAAGAGATAAATTTATTATAACAAATCTTACTAGTGCTTTTAGCTAAACAGTAACATAAAAACCGAAAATTTTATTCACTAGCTGTTTTAGCTGTTTGTTGGTACACGAATAATATGCATAGTGTTTAATTTGGATTAAATTTCTTATATACGGTATGCTATTCTTTAATTCCTTAAACCATATTCTCACATATAAAATCGCGATAGACATAAAGATGTGTGCTTAATGTATTTGTTTTATATTTTGTGTATACAAAAATCTTTAATGCTCATATGAATTTGTTGGACTTTTAAAAACATAACTATATGGTGAATTTAACTTCTACTCATCCATACGCAATAGTTTCATTAGGAACATAAATATATGGTACAAT
>JAPMOQ010041062.1:3733140-3746041 GCA_026543055.1 Argiope trifasciata | reverse complement strand
GGAACATAACTATATGGTACAATTACTCATCAATATCCTGTAGTTTTTTTAAAAACATAACTATATGGGGCATTTATCTTCTACACATCCATGTTCTATAATTTATTTAGAAACATAACTATATTGTTCTATAATTTGATTACAAACATAATTATAATAATATATCAATCTTCTACCCATCCATGCCTATATTTTCATTAAATATATAACTATATGGTACATCTATCTTCTACTAGTCCATGCTCTATAATTTCATTTTTCTATTTATTGTACAATCTTTGTGCGTTCTTTGTTACCAAAAAAAAAAGAAAAAAAAAAAACATGGAATTAAATATTTGATGAAGCAGCGAAATCTATTTGAATTTCAGGGCAACTATGATATTCATTTTCATCCTCTGAAATATAATCTTACCAAATATGGATTTAGTAGGATTAGACGAAATATTCTACCTGGAAAGTGGCACACAATTATGCGCGCACAGACGCATCTTTATTACGAGTTAAGACTGACATACAACTTACTTTCAACTTTTATTTTTGGTGGGCATGCTTTATTGCATTCTTCTTCGGTATCGAAATTGTTTTTGTTGCCACCACATCCGCCGTATATGAAGGATTCACATTTTTCCCCATTGAAGTAAAATTTATTGAAATAGGCATAACAAAGACCAGGTTGTTTGGGTTGACTGCAGATATCCACATTTTCTTCTGGCTTAGGTACTTCTGCTTCAGCTATTGCGGGCAATTCTTCCATTTGGGGTTGGTCTAAAATCAAAAGTTTTATTTAATTAAAACTAAATATTACTATAGATATGAAGATTGGAAGGCATGCAACTGATTTCGAAAAAAATTATAAGGTAAAAAAAAATGGGTTTTTCTGCTTATACCATAACAAATTTCAAGTTAAACAAACACTTATTCATTAAAGTTTAATAACTAACACTTACTTTCCAGTATTTTAGGTGGGCATACTTTATTGCATTCTTCCTCAGTTTCGAAATTGTTTTGGTTACCATCACATCCGCCATACACAAAGGACACACACTTTTCACCATTGAAATAGAATCTGTTGAAATAGGCATAACAAAGACCCGGTCTTGCTGGCTGATTGCAGATGTCTATGTTTTCTTCTGACTTTGGTTCTTCTGGAACTGGTAATAATTCTACTTTAGGTTCTTCTAAAAATATATAGAGACAAATATATTTAAAACACGATATAGTATAAAACAGACTTCTGGATAAATGGTAAATTACCATGGTTTATGTAAATGCGTCAAATGAATCAAAATGTGTGAGAAAAAGAAAGAATTCTTGTTGAAATATCGTTATGAGTTAGAAAAGATTCATAAGTGAGAA
This sequence comes from Argiope trifasciata, assembly GCA_026543055.1. Taxonomy (NCBI): domain Eukaryota; kingdom Metazoa; phylum Arthropoda; class Arachnida; order Araneae; family Araneidae; genus Argiope; species Argiope trifasciata. The sequence goes on along the minus strand of JAPMOQ010041062.1, from coordinate 3,744,685 downwards.
CTCCAGATGGTTAAATACTTAGTTAGTGAATTATTAAAAAATTGTAAATTGATAGATACTTGTTTCATTGTTTAAAGTATGTCAACACAGTTTCAAATTGTTAGTTGTCAAGTGATATTATAGATAGGAACAGAATAATTCAACACTAGTGTTAGTAATAATTTTTATTGCAAAAGAAATTTTCATACAGTGTTAGTCTCCATTCAGTAGAATTAGATGCAAGGAACATGGATACATTTACAATACATGAAAAGATGAAAAGAAAATTAATGCGATGACAATAAAAAAAATACAAAAATACACAAAGCATTATTACAAATGACATTTTAATAATACAAAATGTAGCACAAAGCTTCATTTCTCTAGCGTATTGAAATGAGATGGTTTGGCAAAATTGCTTTCTCCATAGAGATAGAGAGAGGTCTTAGGGAATAAGGGAAAATGGTCTCTGGGTAAAGAGCCCTGTAAATACAAAATATAATTACTTGTATAAACGAAATCTTTTTTCTTAATTTCAATCAATCAAAGCAATATAAATCCTTTAAAGTAAATGATTTAAAAGGAATAAAGCAGTAAGTTTATATATAGCTCTGTAAGAGTATATATCTTATTATCAAAAGTTTGCTAATTACCGGTATTTTAATTCTGATTTGGAGATCGTGGCTATGATAAACAAATGCAATAATACATGTTGACCCTACACAATATATTATACAATACAGGATTTGATTGAAAGAAATAAAACAGTGAATTAATATAAACCTCTGTTAGAGCATATATCTTCTTATCAAAACTTTGTTGATTAGAGATATTTTAATTCTTATTCGGAGATTATGCCAGTGATAAATAAGTAAAATAATGTACAAGGACCAGACATAATACATTGCATAATCTAGGATTTGATAGAAAGGAATTCATCAACGAATTTAGATAAAATTTAATGACAATAAATATCATCTTATAAAACTTTGTTGATTAAATATCTTTGAATTCTGATTAGGAATGTATGATTTTGATAAACAATAACAATAATATACTATAGCCATACACTACAGATTACACAATCTAAGATTTTAACTCTATGATAATGATTTAAAAATGTATTGAATTTGAATGAAATGAGCTATGTTCCCTCTTTTTCACTTATTAAAATCTAATTCATATTAAAAGAATTAACAGCATATCATGTTTAGAAGTTAGATTCTGTATATAGTGCTATTACTTTTTATGTAAAATATGGTCGATATAATACCTATGAATCTGCTCAGAGAAAAAAATATTCAAAGCTATAGGAAAATATGGTCCTAGTAATGAAAAATATAAAATATGTATAAATGTATGATAAGTAAAATTTTGAGAATATTGCAAAAGCTCAGAACAATATACAACTTTAATATCCTTATATTAAGCTTTCTGAACTTTCCTTTTGTTTACTAGAAATTTCTTATTTACTTTTTTTCTAAAAGTTTCCATAAACTTATTCCGTCGCAGCTTATTTAGTTTAGTTTAGTTATATTAACGTCGTAGCATGTATGCGAGATTATAGAAATTGTGGGAAAATTAATTGAAGTTAAAATCTGCTATAATATATCTGTTTCTGAGTAAAAAATATCTGCTATTTGATGTTCATTAATTATTTGAATCTTGAGGAGTTCTAAATTAATTTAACTTTGTAATGTTTAATAATAGCCAAACAACGAAAATTTACCTAAAAATGTCTTCTTGTAAATTGAAATAGAATATTTATATATTTCAGTTTTTATAATTATACTTCTCTTTAATCAATATTGGATTCTTCGTGCAACATATTGACACTATAATTGCTAAACTATCTCACTTTCTCCATGAAAAGGTATTTGACCTCATCCTCTAATTTATCCAACAGTTTCAACAGACTTTCAACCCATCCCGCTAAAAGTTGATCAGCTTTAAGGTAAACTAGTTCCATTGAAATCCTACTGAGTGTATAAAGAAAGGAAGCTTATACAGCCTTGGCTCGCGTTTGTGGGTGGCAGGAAAATGTTTTAAGCTCTCAACGTCTTTTGTCCTATTTCGAATGCCGCACACGCGTTCGGATTTCCCATGAACTCGCGTATCCATTCATCGGTAATATGTGCTTACTTTCCAATGGGCTCTTACGAAACCCGGTGGTCTTCTCTGGAGAGGGTGACGCAAAATGCCGACTTTGGAACCAGTTTTTTTGACGTCTTTAGAGACCTATTTGAAACATGTTGACAATTTCGTCTGCTAAATTCGGTCAATGAGTTCAATTGTCTTCTTTGCAACTTTTTCAAGGGAGTCTTCCTTTACAGTTATATATCGTTCATTTAGCGAAGAACTACATTGCCATATTTTTAACATAGCCAATATTATAAAAAGATCCCTCGTTTTTTGTTTGAAGTTAATATCAATTTTGTAAAAATCACTCTAATTCTGAAAAATATGATTCAAGAATGGAATAATTATTCGATAAATCATTTGTTTTCTGTAATTACTTTGTATTTTTGTATTCCAAAACTGTTTCATTTTTAAAATGTTGGCCTTAATTTTTAAATTTTATTTAAAATAAGCTTGATAATTTTAAACTTATTTCAGCTTTTCATAAGAGATACTTTTAGACTGTTTGTATTGTATTTAATAATTTAATATAGCATTTATATTTGATACGATTTATTTTTGATAATTTATATCGCATTTAAATAATGATGTGCCGAAAAATTTTTTATTACAATTTTATTTTTTTCTACGTATGTTGATTTTAAAAATATGTATTAAAGAGTCAATTAGAAGAAGCAATTAAATATTTTATATTTGCTCCTGTCTTCTAATAAATGAATATATATGTATAAAAGGTTTGAAACATGCTTAAAATATTTAGTTAGCTATGGTAAAATTATATTTATTTGTAACTTATAATTTTATTTTTATTATTGCATCTATCATTTTATTTTGCGTACTATTATATTCGGAACACAAAATAAGATCCAACAAAAAATCTATTTTATTCAATTAACTAGGTTTTTCAAAAATAATTATTTTAACTGATTTTTTTAAAACTTTGATATTTTTTTTAAACTTTAATCTTTTAAATCTTGGTCTTAAATCTGACTTATTTTTTTAAATTTTCCAATATTTTTCGAATTTTTTTTTATTTCTATAGATTCTTTTTAGAATGCTACAATTAATAATTTAAAAATGAATTTATTTCATAAACGAAACATTCGAGACGGAAACAAATTTCAATTAAAATAAAAAAAATTCGATTTTAATATTTGATAGATTCTTATATTTTATATCACTGCAATAATAATGAATTTTAAGTACCAGGGAAGATTTAAATACTAATAATAAATAAATAAATAATAATTAATAATAAGCTATTTTTAAGAGTAATCTACATAAATTATTACTTTTGCTGTCTTATATACCTTGGTTACCCAATTTCTGAAATATATGTCGAAAGCTCACTTTTATTTATAATACAATTTATTTGTTAAGTTGACATTTGATTTTTTACCTTGATAAGAAATATTTAATATATTGTGCTAACATATTAAATTATATTGTGATCAAATAATTATATAACTATTTGATTATTTGATAATTAATCATTGGTAATTATTTAATAATATTGATTATTAAATAATTATTGATAATAGTAATAATTATAGGCCACAGTTGATTGATAATTATTGATATTTATTTATTGTCGATTATATATAATATTGATTAATTATGAAATTATAGATAATCAATTATAAATTATTTTATTATGTTTGATATATCAGCACAGTATCATTATAGCACTGATATATTAAATTTCTTGAGCTGATAAAATTATTTTTCTGATATTTTATTTCTTATCGATTATATATATATATATATATATATATATATATATATATATAAATTAAGCGATTTTTTAATGTTGTACTGATTTTATTTTAATTACCTCCACGTTGGTCTTTTTCACCACAAACTTTCATGCATTCAACTTCAGAGAAGAATCTATTGAGATTGCCGCTGCATCCGCCATAGATGAAACTTTCGCATTTCTTAGTAGCAGGATTGTAATAAAAGCTCGGGATGTAAGCCAGGCAGAGACCTGATTGAGGTGGTTGCATGCACTGAGGTATGTTGTCGTAGTTTGGCATGAGGGGGTCAAAAGGAGGGGATGCTGAAATAAAAGTTGATCAAATTAATAGATAAGTAAAAATATATAAAGAAAGAAAATAGTTCAAAAATTCTTTGAGAAATAATCTTTGAAGCCTTTTATATATAATAAGATCAATTTTAAAATAATAAAAAATTGCAATACAGGAACACACAATTATTAGAAACGACGTTCAAAAATATTATCCTTCACGTAATATTCTGTGCTACGTAAGGTATAAGTTTAACTTACGGTTCTTAATTTTCACTTTAAAAATCCTATTTTGCAAAAATAATCTAATGATGTAAATTTAAGTCTTCATAATAAATAAATTTCAAAACCAGTAATTTGCTTTTCAACAATTATCTTTTAAAGCAAAATAAAAATAATTTCCTTTTAAAAATAACAATGAAAAATGTACCACTTTGCAATTATTTTCTCTGTAATATAAGTGCAAAAGGAACTCTTTTTAACCTCCGGATTAAAATTTAACGAATACAAACCTAAAGAAAAGAATTTTCAAATGATTACAAAAAATTACTTAAAATTTGTTACTTTTCTAACATTTTTTTTAATATTGTGCGATGAAATTAAAATTTTCTAATTCCAACTATTGCATTTATAATTTTTAATTTTTTGGAATTTATAATTGTTTTAATATGATTAGGGATTATTATATAATACTATTATAATTTTATCCTTATAATACTTTTTGTCTTTGGTTACAGTGCAGTCTTAAATGGTCGACAGGACAAATGAAATAATAAAATCTAGAGGATTTTACATTATTAAAAAATAAAACTGAAATCATGAATTTATAACCATTAGATATGTTAAATTTTTTTCCAAAATGACATTTCAAATTTTCTAAACTTATGCATGGATATTTGAAGAATACATCAAGGTAAAAAAGCATAAACGAAAATTATTAATTAAGAACCAAACAAATGTTTTAAAGATATGAATTGTTTTCAGAATATTTTAAATTATTATCAACCTAAAATTATTTATGGATCCTCCCATAAATAAAAATCTTCTTTATTCCATTTTAACAAAATATAAAGTTGAAATTTGCAATGTTTTTTCGAAACGCACTATTACCAGTCTAATGTTTTATTTTAATTTTTATATTTGTAATTTTTTTCTCTTTATGTTATACTTTTCGAATTTCTGTAGTTTAGAAACATTTCATACTAAAATATCCAAAACTTAAAAATAAGAAATCTTATTTTTTCTTTTAAATTTTAGATGTATTGTAGCACTCTGTAAGCTCTGATGTGTTGACTTATTCTAACTATTTTTAATTAACTTAATTTTTAAAAATCTTATTTCAATTTTTAGACTGTTTTATTAAGTAATTTAGACTTTGCGATGAGCAGTTTTCCTTCAATTAAATAATAATATTTAGTATTGATTTTCTACATTTCTTGACAGAAAATGAAAGTCTTTTTTTTTTTAATTTTTACAGGATGGAAAACTGTAGACTCGAGTCCTCCATCCTGTTTGATAGTAATATTTTAAATTCAACAAACATTATCAATAATTTACAATTTGTATCTTGAAATATGGAAAATAAATATACATTTTTGAAGAAAAAAATATTAATTTTGATGGTTTGAGATTTTCAGATAGTTTTTTGATTATGAAATTTTCATGTTTCAATACTTTTAAAAATTGCGGAAAAAATCCTTCATTTATTATAAAAAATAAATTCATGAAAGCAGAAATTTTTTCAATTAAATTTTTAAAAATTCTCTCTTAACTTCCTCTCACAGCTCTGTATAAAGAACTGTTTAATACTTATTAGGCATATTTAAATACAAATTAAAGAAAATTATAACTCAAAGTTAACTTATTAATTAGAAAAGAAAACAAAAAAATGTATCTAAATTTTCCATCAAATAGGAGCATAAAAGTCCGTAGTCTTGTTACATCAGATAAAGCGATGAACTTAATCTTTGTTTGGATTTTGTTTGTCAAAATGTCTAAAATAAATGTTAATTGAGAAAATCCTTTCTTGAGAATATGTAATTTATTGAAGCAAGACGAAGGCTGGAAGTCAATCTTTGAACTATTTTCCATAGTTGATAAACCGTGAGATAAACATAAACATTTTGGAAATAAAACAAATTAAAGATGGGAAATATTGATACAATAAGGCATACCATGCTACGCATTCTTTTCGTGAGAAATTTATACAAATTTCACTGCAGGAATTTTCAGATTAATATCTAAATTTTTAAAAAGCTTAAAGTGAAATAATTTTATTAAAAATCTGCTAGTTTCACTTTATTCTGGATCAGATTATAAAGTTTATTATTATTACAGTTATACTAATAAAATGTATTGTTATATCTATTTGAATTTGCATTTGAATTTCCAACGTATTATTTAAGAGATTGAGTAAGAACATTTTTACTAAAAATTATTAATATTTTATCAAATTTTTCCATTTAAGAAAAAAGTAAACCATAGAATTTTTTTTTGGAAAAAAAAATGTCTATAACAATTTTTGTTAGAAATTTGAAATTCCGTATGAAAGAATAAAAAGAAACGATGAAAAGGAAATCTTTATCATACTAAGAAGAAATTAATTTTAAATTCTGAATTTTATGCCGGCATCTTTATCTTTGTCTTCCTTTTCCTTATGTACCTTTTAATGTTTTAACATAAAAACAGGATGTCCGCTGTTTTATCTTTTGATTTTAAGATTTACAGGCATATTCTTTTTGATAGCGATTACCTAAAATTCTGTCTGAAGGACGAATGAATCAGGAAGTGGTGTTTGTAAACAAATGATTAGCATCTAGAAAAATGTTTAAAAAATAAAAAAGGATACAATACAATTTTTCATTTCTTTCTTTTCTTTTTTTTATTATTACGGATGAGTATTTTACTGGCATATTATTTGCGCATATCAATGTATTGTAAATAAGAAATACAAACTTTGTGTCCTGACAATTTTTTATTGAGTATTGTTAATTTAACATTTGTTTTTTTCATTGAGAATTAAATTTATTATTTTTCAATTTAAATTATCAAAAGTACTTTCATTAATATTAATTTTTTTATACAATTAGCAGCTTTTTGCGATCATCTGGTTCTCAGAGAATAATGATAACGTTTACTTTTAATTAAATCGCAATGAATTTTGCTAATATGAATGATTTCTTTCTCTTTGAAAATAGCATCAAATTAAGACATCAAAACTATTTTATTTTTCAGGTGCGCTACATTGATTCTATAAATTCTGTATATTCATTTTTCCTAGTTAAAAAGTCACATTCCTGTGCTATTCAAATACAATTATCTACATGATTTATTTTATAATATTCAGGATACAGTAACTATATTATTTTCCATGCATATATTGCATAATCTTTCTTTCTTAAATTTCAACAATGGGAAGAAAAATCACGCAATTTAATATTTGGTGGGACAAAGATTATTGTTTGAATTATACTTCAATAAAGAATTAAATTATTAATATAAAAAATATTTTTTAAACCTTGAAATTAAAAAAAATATTCACATGTTTATTAAATTGTGACCATTATTATTTTTTTATTAGAATGGCATGAATTTTAAATAAATTTGTATGGAGGAAGTTCTCCTGACTCAAAAATCGATAGCTTCATCTCGGTCGACGACTTTCATAATTGAGCGCCTTTCCAGGACCGTAGTTAGTTAACAATTCGGCCCATATTTTAACATATATAGAACATACAACAACATATTTTTGAAAAAAAGGGAAAATTTCATTAAAATTTTATACAGAAATATCATTAGGGTGTATTTTTCCACATTCCAAAATAATTCGCCAAATTTGGTATGCATATCAATCAATCTAACTTTAAGAGAAATAACACAGTATTCATCTTTATTCTTTCTTTCTTTCTTTTAGCCATTGAGAATAAAAACAGAGATTATGCACTGCATTATTTTTTAATATATGCTGACCTTCAAATAGTTTTTATTGTCCATGACTTTAAATACACTAATAAAATCTAAGATTTCATTACTTTTTTCCATATTACCTTTTTTGTCATATTAATATTAATATTATTATTTTTTGATTATAATAAATTCTAACTCAGAATTTCAATGCATAACGGCATATTCTAAAAATAAATTGTTCTATGGATATGGATTGGTTTCATTTAACAGAGAATTAACCATTTATGTAAGATTTGGATGAATGAATCCGAAATTTAATCGTTGATTATATGACTATTATTGTTTTTATTGGAGATAACGCTTACATTATGAATTTTAGCTGTAATTGCGTAAGAAACAGATCAAAAAGTTATTTCACGTTTATGAAACATAAATTTGTATTAATTGATTTTCTGAATTAATTATTGTTTTAAACTAATACATAAATTTTCTGTATTACGAGAAATTCTTGGACTTTGCTTCATGAATAAATTTAATGTAATGGTTTCTTAAAAGCAATTTTAATAGTTCATTGGGTTTTTTATTGATTATTTTCTACTTAGTAAACTTTAATTTATAATTAATTATTTACATGTTAGAAAATTGAATTTTTTTCCTCATTCACAATGAGATAGTGCCAGGAAGAGGGAGTCAAATTCAATTAAAGCTATTGATTTATTGATAATTAAGTCTTAGAAATGTCAAAATAACATTCTGTCATCGATACAGACTAGAGTATAAAATATCGAAATTCGAGCCATTTAGAAAATACAATAAAATCAATTACAGAATTCTGCCTATACGAATTTGAAGCAAATATAATACAAAAAAAAAAACCGTTTAAAAACAAGTTTTTATAATTTGATTTAGCTTAAAGTTACAGTTCTCAGGACTTTTTTCATAATTTTAGTCAAATATTTGTTCAAATGTACATACGTAGAATGAATTCATTCAATTATAAATAAAATTTTGTTTTTAATTTTGCATTTTTTTTGTTAAGTTGTACAAATTGAATTTAGTCTTTCTCAACACGAAATTCTAAAATAATGTCCCTGAACCTTTTTTATTTTCTTGGTTAAAAAAATTCTTTAAAAATGGTCAATTTATAAAGAGTAATCCATCATTTCTTACCAGCAAACGCACAGCTGAGGACAACAGCCAACATCAAAACAATTACTCCTTTTGTCATTTTGAGAAGTAGTAATATTCAAGACAAATCTGCAAAGTAAACAACAAACAGTTTCAGTTTCAACAGCTTAAATAACACATCGATTATAAATAATTGTACCTGATATCTAATCTAGAACAAGAGGTTTAAAGAATTAGACTGCTTATCACAGCATCGTTTATTCTAACGAACAGGTGAATGCATACGTCATTCTAACAATTTCCGATAAGTATCGCTTTATTTAAGAAAGAGTGCGGAAATGACGAATTGGATAAGGAAAGTATCAATATTTAAAATTAAATAAATAATTATAATACCTTAGTATAAATCATTTAGTCTTGCTCTTAATATTCCGGTATTTATAAAAACAATTGAAAAGGTTTTAAAAATATTTTATAAACATGATTTGTCACAATATAAAATTTTTTAGACCGTTATTGGACAGATCTAAATTTTTCCTCTTCATAGAATATTCATAACTTCATTCATAAGTATCACTTTATTGAAGAAAGAGTGCAGAAATGACGAATTGAATAAGGGTACTATCAGTATTCAGAATTAGGTAAACAATTATAATATTTGCATATAAATTGCTTAGTCTTGCTTTTAATTTTCTGGTATATAGAAAAATAACTTACAATATTCGGTAGATATAAAAATAATTGAAACAATTTTTGGAATATTTTACAAAGATATTTTGTCTCAATATTAAAATTTTAGGATATATTTTTTTATAGGATAGATCTAAATCAGCACAAATTTGTCCATGTATTTTTATCCTTCATATAATATTTTTTTCCATATAATATTAGATTATGTTAATATTAATTTGCATTTCATTCTGATATTTTCGGTATTAAACTTGAGTAGAATGATTTAGTTTTGGAAAATGAGTTCGAATTCAAAATATTTAAGTGTAATACTGACCAAACCGAATAATATTAAATGAAGTGTAAACACTAATTAACTACATGCTAAAATAGATAACCAAATAATTATTTAAAATTTTAAAGTCTTAAATATATTCAGACTTAAAGTCTTAAATATAAATATTAAAATCATTTGAAAAACAAGGACGAAAAATTTATTTATATCACTATTTTAATTAATTCGTAAGAAATATCTAATTTATGACTGTTTATTAAAAAACTAACTAAACTAAATAATTTAAGGAATAAAATATGAATAGTAGAAATTTTGTTCAACTCACTACAAATCCAACTTTTCAGAATGTGGAGAATTCTTCCAACTAAAATGCTAGGACCATGTGCAACAGTTTATATATATTTCAAACAAACCCAGCCGAATAGGGTTGCCGTATCTAAGTACCAAGGTCGTTAATTTATCGCTCTATTGGCACGACCTCGCAGTTATTAGAAGAGATTTATTGTCATGCTTGAAATCTCGTCTCTTTATCGCAATTGACGCGGGAAAAAAAATAATTTTCATTATCAGAAGTTAGTCATTGTCCTTCCTGTCACGACAACAGAAAATTACGTTTTATGTTGTTCATAAAGATACGCTATTTTCAAAAGTGTGTACAATAAATTTGGGATTCCCCTTACACCTGATGGCGCAAACTCTCATTTTCTTTTAGTTTTTCTCTTCATCTGTTTCTTTTCTTTTGTAGGGTTATGACAACATCAATCGAAGTCAATAAAGAACAGTTAAATAAGTATGAAAAAAAATGCATTAGTATATATTTCTAAGGTGCATCTGAAAGTAGTTTTTGTACTTTCAGTACGAAGCATAAATTTAATGAAACAAATCCTTATTTTTATATATTTATATTATACACTGTAACTAAGATTGTTAATTTCTCTATATGTATTGCTAACAACACAAATAGCTATAGCTTGTCACCATGTTTTTTGAGCCTCAATTAAAGGAATAGCATAGCGAAAATTGTGTTTTCTCCAGTATATAATATAATATACAACAAATATAAATATAATATAAAAAATTAACTATCATTCGGATTCATGATTAATTTGTTTTATAAGTGGTTTTTATAAAAACTTTAAAAAAAGAAATTAATTTTAAAAATATGATAATTTTTTTGTAGAGAAGGAAATCATAGAAATCTGTGACTAACTTGTTTAAAGATTTTAATTTAATTACTTCATTTTTAAAACTGTACCAACAAATTTAAAATAAAATATTTTGCATTTTTGATTCGATTTACTTGAAATATAAATATCTGATTTCTCAGAATTTTTTTACATTTTCATGAAAAGAAAATCGGAAAAAAGATTAAATGCAAATTTGCTATCCATTTTGAATTGTAG
>JAPMOQ010041062.1:3697062-3733040 GCA_026543055.1 Argiope trifasciata | reverse complement strand
TAAAAATTGCAAAATAACAAAAATTTGTGTTATATTCATTTAGTCCTTTTAAGAAGGCTTTTTTATCATTCTATTTAAATATATGTTAGAATATATTTAAAAATTCAAATTATTCTGTTATTTAATTTAGGTGATAAATAGAAGATTATATAATTTTTTGCATTATATCATCATGACTTATTATTGCAAATCAATGTTATTTATTATAATACTAGCGGCCTTTGGTGACCAGCTACTTCACCAGGAGTAATGCGTTCTAAAATTTTCAATTAAATATTTGTGTGCCTTGCTCTCTTAATAGCTTCTCTGTCCAAAATATAGTACATAACTCATAGTTTATTCGATAGTCACAAGTCACATAACTCCTTTTATTATAGAAGCCTTACTATTATTTGTTCATTGCACTATATATCTCTTTGATTCGCAAAAAGCTGTCATGGAATTATGTGGAAAATATCCCATTATATATTTGTTCCATAACATCACGCCTCTTTTTTAAAAACGTGTTGAACATCACACTTTCCTCGGTTTAAGAGTTAATTTAATTATTCAGATCAAGTTTTTGTCAAAGTGATGGCAATGACTGGTACATTCTTAACGTGCTCTTGTAGGTTAACTTCTACTTTCATTTTGTGAAAAATTAATTGTTGGAAAATATGGCTATACTATTTTAAAAAATTCACTAAAATTCGAAACTAAATTTATAAGTTAAAACATTGTTATAAGGAAAAAAAGTCCTTTTTAAGAGGATTCAAAAAACAGTTTTGTGCTGCAATATTTTCGGAAGATATCGCAGAAAAATTCCAAATGTTAGCATAATTTTTAATTCAAAAAAAATTTCGTCTAGGTATACTTTTTCATCCTCCAATATAAATATGCACATACCAAGTGCGGTATCTCTAGATTATACGGTCTGGTGTGTAGAGTACTACCAAGCACACACATTCATTCGTCGTTTTTTTTATAAATCAGTCAGTTTTAATGATTGATTTAGAAGATTAATTGATGCGACTACTTTTGCTTAAAATATTAGTAAAAATATTTTCTCAAATATGACTCAAAGAGCAAAGTATGAAAAAACCTAGCAGTTATTAATCAATTCCTTTTTTGACTCAACTTACATAAAATGTAATTAATTATTATTGTAATTATTTATATCAAGTTAAAAGTACTAAACAATATGTATGCCAGTTACTAATAATTAGCAAAGCTATTTGGCCCGAATTTGAATGCGTATCCTGTATAAATTCAAACATGTTTACCATAAACCAAAAGTTGATTTATTTAATTTATGATATAAATATTGCAAAAGATTATAGAAACCTGTGCCTTGCATTAAAAAAAACATAACATTTAATATTTATTCAATTTCATTCAATCACTTGTTGAAAGTTATATTTTTTCGATTTAATTTGAAGTTACAGTTAATTTATTTTTTAATTTGAACTTCTGTCAATATGATGGCAACAGTTTAATAAAAGCTATTTTTCTCCTTTGATCGTTTATCATTTTTTTCATTTGATGTAAAATCTTATTGTTTTGTCTGAAATATATTAATGGAAAAATATGGCTAAAAATTCTTTTAAAATAGAAATTTAAGTTATATGTTTAAATACTTGTTCTCTTAGGAGGTTAATTTTTTAAGCTTTAATTTGATGTAAAAATCCCCTTTGTGCGATTGTATTTACGGAAATTATAGCGGAAAAACGTCGAAATTTTGCTTAATTTTTAATTGATTCAAATCATAATTAAAAATTCGAAGAAAAGGGCTCCTAGGTGCACATTCCCGACCTCCAAGCTATACATGTACCAAATTTGGTAGCTCAACGGTCTGGTCTGTAAAGCGCCAACCCTCACACACACACGTTGAGCTTTATTATAAGTATAGATTAGTGGCCCAGAGATCTCAGAATATATTATTTATACTTAGTTTCAGTTACATCGTTTAGATATAACTTCATGTTCATGATTCAGTCAAATTTTCAGACATTAAAAATGAGATATTTTAATTATCTTTCATAGTTCTATTCACTGTCTACGCAAACCGTTCTAATAAAAATGTATTCATATAAACATTGAATAGAATTTTTCAGTTCCAGGACATCTTAACACCCTTAAAAACTGATTCATTTGTCTTCCAACTTTTGTGACAATGAAACTTCTCTCTCTCATTGGTCTTGTAAACTGCACAGATGTTAAACCTCCATCTTTTTTTAAACAGTCCAAAAACACCTCCAGCGAAACTATTAAATATCTGAGGGAACAATGAAAACGGTTTGAATTTTAAGTCAATATTGCAATCTAATTTTAAAAAGTAAGCAAAAAAAAAAAAAAAAATCTGCCGGAATTTACATAGCTATTAATTTGATATCAAAAATACATCTTTTTCAATTTTTACACAATGTAAACCCTATTCAAACATATATTTTTATCTTTAGTAGAGATTAATGGTATCTTAGTGGTCGAGACTGAAAATTAGTTATTTGAATTGGATTGATTTCAATATTCATCATGTATATGAATTTCTAATATATTATTTTTGTTGCTTATTAGTATCCATTTCGTAGTAGTATATTGGTGTTGCACGGAATGGTTTAAAATATGCAATCTATTCTGGAAAGCCCAATCTGTCTTTAAAAAAAGGACATTCTGCCTAATAAATTTTGTTTGGAAGTAAGCACATGCACATTCGTTTTCAGTCTGCATTTCTTCTTCTTGTGCACAGTCGACCATCCCGCCACCATTGAATGAAGTAGTATCGACAGTATACCTGTATGATTAAATGAGATTTTACAAATTATGAATATATAGTTTATTTCTAAGGTCCATAAAAATATTTTCTTCTAATAATCATTTAAAGTGTTATTTAATTTTAATAAATAGTCTACATGAAAACAGGAATGAGTTTAATTATTTGAACAATATTTTTATTATTAAATGAGTTCATCGAATTATTTTCATATTTTTTTCAATTTTATTTTCTTTTATAGAAACAAACTAGGCATGTTAAAAATCATATAATTCTTATCGAAAATTTACAGATTTAAATACACTTAGATTCGGAAAAAATATATTTTTAAATTACCCAAAATTTTATTTTTATTTTAAACTTAAATAGGGAAACAGAAAATTATAATTATACACTTTTCAAATTAAATTAGTTAAATTTAAATATATAATATTTTAAATGTATTAATGAAAAGAGATGATGATCTCATGAATATAATTAAATTTAGGTTACTGATCAATGATCGAAAGGCGAATGACATTTATCATATCAGGTCAAAAGGAAATCTTATCTTGGTTTCATAGCTATTCTAAAAAGTCTAATAAAAAAATTTCTACTATTTTGAAGGAGTTTGGATATTTGTTTTGAAATCCGGTTATCAATATTTTAAATTTATTTACTAACATGTTGTTGGTAACTCTTTCTAGAATATTAATGTTTTAGGTTACCATGTGTGATATCCTGCAGTCAAGAGTAATCAGAATTTTACGTTATATGAACGAAATTCAAACTAAAATGAGAAAAAAAAGACCTAGTTTTTTAGAGTTATCTTCTTTCAGCTCTAAATAGCAGGAAGAAGAGTCAATTCTAAATATAGTAATTAAAATATAGTAACAGTTTCTGTTTGTATATGTTGTTGGTTAAGTCTATGATCCTATTTTAGTTTCACTGTTACTCTATTAAAATGGGCAAATGTGCTAAATTAATAGTAAATAATCTGATAATAATCAATTAAAAATAATTAATTATGAGGAGTGAATTGCAAATATTTATTTAAAATTTTTAAATTTACTTTAAATTCGCTGAATAGGTTGGGAAATCTAATTTCATGGCAAGTTAATAGAACTAAAATGTGAACAGAATTTATGATTCTACGGATTTCCAAGCCGTAATCAATCATTCGTCAATTCATTAATTTGTGTTGTGATGAGCCAACTTTTGAAGAGATACGTTGTTTCAAACCCTGGAAATGGCACTTTTACTTTATGGAAAACAATATATTTTTAATGAAGCCTTAGTAAAAAAGACCAACAGTTGAACTTTTTCAGATGTAAAATACTTGTAAAGTCATATAGCAATGTTTATTCTTCATGAATTCGATTCCAGTAAATATTTCCTTAAAAAGTTCACTATTGTGTACAGATTAGTTACTTTAAGATCTTGGTAAAAATATAAATAAAAAAATTAAAATCTGTTCTTTTTTGTGTTTTAACAACTGCTTTAATTGACAAAAAAATTAGTGAGGCGATCGATCAATAGATAGAATTGTGAAAACAAACAAGAGAATAGAGTCATTGATTGGTGGTGGTGACATTCTTCTGTGGCGATGGTTTCCTGTAAATAGATGAATAAATGCGTAACTTGAATAAATGCGTAAATTTCATATTTTAGTATCTTAATCCATATGCTTATGAGATTTTTCCATGTATATTATCTGTGTCTGTCCAGAATTTAAAAAAGGCCACGTGGACTCTCCGTTATTCTTCCATAAATAAAGCCAACAGAAATGTTTTCGCTGGGTTTGAAAAAAGGAAAACTTATTGAACCTAAACCAAGAATTCATTATATAGCAGAGCATAGAAAATTTACAGTCGGAAGTTGGAAATTTTTCTAGTCCTCTGAATGTGCTATTCCGCACTTAGAAATCTTGAAGAAAATTAAAAAAAAACTACAATAACAACAAAAAACACGAAAAAAATTTTTTAAATTTTTTAAAAACAATTACGACATTTTTTTGAATAAAAAAGCTCTATTTTCTCCCCACTAATACAAAATTAAAGTTAGATAATTAAAATTTCAAACATTCAAATATGAAGATGTGGTAATGTCACAAATTTATTCTGTTATACCATTTTATATCAGCAGAATATTGTTGCAAATTTGTATTAAACTTTCATATAAATACTGAAAGCAATTCGGGTTAATTATATAGTTAACAAAAAGCAAAATCTACTTTCTTTACTTATACATTTTCATACATTGTTTCACAAATTTCCTTTTACAAACAATATTTTATCAAAGGAAATAACTTTTCTTTTTATTTCCTGGAAAAGGATGCTATTTTTTTTTGTCAATTGTCTGGCCGGATGTAAGTTTTTTTAACCGTATTCTCGTATTTTCTCAGTTTATGGGACATAAAGCATATAAACAGAGCAAAATGATGTTGAAATTTAAAATGTAGCTGCTCTAGCCAAATTACTTTTGAAGATATAATGACGTACATAAAGATTATGATTTATATACATATAATTATATAATGGATATAATACATATAATTTATATGAATTTCAATAAAGCAATTAATGTCCATTATTTTCATTTTTTATATTTTTCAGATATTTTTGAAAAAAAAAGCGACGAAATTTTGGAACTATGTTTTTCATTACTTAGGTTGATTATAATGCAAATTCAGTTTTTGAAATTTAACATAAAATTACAAGATTTTTACTTTTATTTCATTAAAATATAACTTTATTATCAAAAAATGTATTTCTCGTTAACAAATAACAGAGACTCACGGTGATGTCTGTAACACGAAAGACACTGACGAAATCAAAACCTTAATAACATAAAATAAATCTATGAAAGTGAAATAAAAAATGCGTGATTTTTCATATCCTTTTTTTGTGATAATGTTATCTTCCGATGAACTATAATCAATAAAAAATTTAAAGAAATAGAAAATGAAGGCCTTTTTAAAATTGAGAGAAAGAGGAAATTTAAAATGGTGAGGCAATTGATGATCAGAAAATGATGAAAAATAATTTTTGTCACTTTTTATATGAATAACTTTGATTTGCTGTTTTGACCCTACCAAATTAATAACGAAGTCAAACTTCGGCATATTGATTGGTGTTTTCTCAAGAATATTTTTGAGTTTATCAGAAAAGTAATTAACTAAAAAAGAAGAAAAATGGAACTTTGTTTTAAATTAAAATGAATTGCTTGAATATAAAAATAATGAATGCAATTATAAAAATTGGGTGAAGGAATTTCAGATTTAACACTTCACCTTTTGTCTGAGATAATTTTTTTTTCAATATGTAAATTACGTCAGAGATAGAATTTTAATTATTAAGAAATAAACTTTTGTCTAGGGAAGAGATTAGAGACTTGTTATTTTACATTTTGTGTAAATAAAATCTTGGAATAATTTCTATTAGTTATTTTCTACCTCACAAACTTTCATTTATAATTCATTGTTTTACATGTTAAGAAACTGAAATAATTTTAAAATTTACTATCGGATTTCCCCATGTCTAGGGAATCAAAATTCAATTAAATCAATCGATTTATTGGTAATATATTTAATATTTTATAATATTTTTAAATTTAAAATTAATAATTTTTGTTTTTCAAGTTGTTTCATCGACAATTTCTGCTAATTGTTTATAAATTCATATCCGTTTGAAGGTTTCAATATGCTTCATTTCGAAATGTTTAAACAGCTTAAGGTAAAGTAACTTATCAGTCACTTTAAAGATATTGTTTATACCCCTATAAATTCTATGTCAATTGAATCGCGCTTCTCCTATAAATGTCATGGAAATACATTTTCCTGTGAAAGCAGTGTTTTTAAAATGGCTTCCTCTTCTTTCGTCATTCAGTCGGTTTTACCTTCAGCTGCAATCATTGACAATGTCGGCGAATGTTTTTTTTTTTTTTTCTAAATCAAATTGTGTTCCATGTATTCTCAATGAATAGGAATTTTTAATATGCAAAGAATTCATTATACTTGTTTACAGAAACCAATATTAAAAAAGAGTCATTTATAAGTATTGGAGCATTTATTTAAATATTTTGATTATAAAATGTTTTAAATGTCAATGAGATGATACAACAAAAATAAAAAATGATTATAACAAATTGGCCAACTTTTTAGCCCTTTTTAATGCAGAGGTAAATATCTTATCACAGTCTTAAAATATCTTGCAAACACTGTAGGACCAAAACTAACCAAAAATGAACAAAAACACTATTTTCAAAATGTAAGGTTCTGTTGTGGGCAGCTCCATGTTTTATTAAATTAAAATTTGATAGTGTACATTGAATTTGGTTTATCTGCCGTTTATTTCGTGTGTAATAAATATAATTTTATTTTTTAAATAACTGATAGTAATTAGTTTTACATAAATGCATATTTATTTGGGAAATTATTTGTATTTCATGCATTTTTTTATTGAATATTTCCATAAAATGCCATTACTTGTATTGGGCAGTGGAAAATATGCTACTATCCCTATTATAAACAACAATCGAAACAAAAAAATTTAAAAGAATACTTCTTTTGGTCACAAATGAACTTCTTATCTCTAATTATAACTTAAAAGGTAAATTTTGTAAGAAAATGGCTTGTTCCCATTAAAGGTTAAGGAATCTGGTTTTGAAAGAAGTCTCCTGTTAAAAACTTTTTTTAACGTCTAAACCATAGATATATTGACTAAACTAGTATATATTGAAATTTCATTTATATTTTTAAATATCATAAAAGATAATCTGATACATTTTATATTATTCTTCCTATTTATATAAACTTCGGTAATTATCTGTTATTTGAATTACAAATATATTAATTCAAATATTGCAATGAATTATTTTATCAAATGATATGTTTGGATGACTTATTTACAATTAACCGAGAAGGTAGGTTTATTATAAACGTATTTTTTGGTATCTGAATCATTCTTTGTTATTCTTGTAAATAGGATTAAAGTTTTCAGTTTATATTTTAATTAGGAACAGTTTGGGCTCTATAAACAAACCATGTGCAGTTATGAAAAAATGGAAACATCCATTCAAATTAAACTTCATTAGATGTCGATAGTAATTATAAAAGATAAGCATATAATTAAGTAAAGTGATTCAGTAAGTTGAGTCAATCAGAGAATCAAGTAGGTCAAGTAAATAGTTTAAAGAAATTATCTAAATTTAAATAAATTACGTTTTAAGTAATGAAGAAACAAATTCGTCAATTCAAGACAAACGGCCTTTCAAAAAAAAAAAAAAAAAGCAGGAAAATTATTAATAATATAATCTGTGCATTCGAAATTTATAATTTCAAAATATGTTTCACTTATCTTATTTTAATTAGCTAAATTAAATATCAAGAAAAACACATTTTATTTTCATTCTTTTTACCCCAATTTTTCTAGTTTGGCAAGTTAATCTGAAAAAGTAAAGAATCAATAAGCTATAAAAAATTCTTTGATTACTGGTCTTATTTAAATATTTAAATAATTTCCATTTAATTGATAAAAGACAATAGCTGAATGCTGAGAAGGAAAAAGGGAAGAAGAAATTATGTAAAATCATTGCAGTCAAACATATATTTTAACATAAAAGTTATCTAATATATGATTTGATTAAATCAAAAATACTTATTACTCTTATATATTACTTACTTATTATATTTATTATTTACGTAAGAAGTGAATCTCATTTTCATAAATAAGTAGTTTAAAACCAACAAAATACCAGAAACCCTAATGGAGTTCTTAAAAAAATGTGCAATGTACTTTAGACAGAAAAATCGGCCTGTAGTCGGTCATTCTACGGCTTCATTACGGACTTTTTGATAGGTATATTTTCATCACTTTTAAGTAAAATCTGTTAAAGGTAATTCATGAATTCTTTTAAGAAATGCAATTTTTATGATTTTTTTCGATGTTTTTTGCACGTGATAGAGTTCGTATAAAAACAACAACAATAAAAACTAATGATGTTTTAGTTATGCAAAAAGCTGTCCTGTAAAAGCACACTGAAACCTGAATGCTTATAATGGAAAAATGTTACAATGAAAGTTGCTTCATAATTTCAATTACAATCAATGGATGATTTTTTAAAATAATAAATTAAGAGAGAATTTTTTTATTTCCCCTTTATTTCATAAAAAAAATTCAATTTAATATTATGGAAAAAAAATTCTATGAAGATCTATGACCGATTGAAACCTTGCAAAAATCAGAAAGCCAGATTACACCGAACAATATATTATTGAATACAAAACGGCAATTTATTTGGATATTAACAGTTATTTCTCAAATAAAAAAGAACTAATTTCTTTGATTGCTTAAACAAAATAGAACATCTATTTGAATCATTTTAATCAGAAAAAATTAGTTTTATTCCTTAAATTCTATCGGCTGTAGTAATGATGAATTTTTTTAAATGAAAAAAAGAGCTTTGCTTATACCGTATAAACATTGTGTGTATCGCCTTGAATACCACAATTGCTCAGAATTCTTCTTCCAGAGTCGATGAGCTAGATGCACCTTATAATATAATGAAAAAATACGCATATGCATTTTGTCCATCTTTTCTCAACAGATTTAAAATTAAATTTGGCGCAGAATCACAATTTTAGTAACAAGAGCTTATTCCAAATTGCATTTATTTAAATCGTTGCGTTTTTAAGTCATCTTGTTTAGATACCTGATGATGATACTGATCAAAAGATGATCAGCTGTTAAATTTAATAATTATAAATAATTACGTTTTATAATTATCATGCGAATTTATTTTCAAAATATATAAATTTAAATTCAAATATTTTAAAGACTATTATTATTCTTGCAAAAATTTAGATAAGTTTGACTCATTTCTCCTGGAGTCTATTTCATGTGCTTTGAAAAACCAATATAAAAGTAATTTCTCAATAATAGGTCAGAATGTAATCAGAAATAATTATTCACAATAGAATATTTGTTTTTCTTGCCACAATTGACAATTTTGTCTTTTAGATTACAGTAAAAATATAATCAGATCTGTTTAACATACTTTTTTTCATAAACAGTCTAGCCTTTCTCTTATTTTATCTAAAAATGTATTATGAAAGAAAGTTATTTTTTGTTAGAGTAAAGCATTTAAAATCAAATCTATTAATCATTCCTACAAGATAATACAATTTGAATTTGAATTGTTTATTCTTGGGGTGTTTATTTTCTGTGTTTTATACATAACAAATCTTTTCGCTAATTATATAATGATTAAAAAAGAATATTATTAGGAAATCTTAAAATCTTGACATCAGTTTTATTAGTTTTCAATTAGCATTCTTGTAACCATGAACCTTAGATTTTTACTCAAGTTTTGATTCATAATCAAAGAATTTGAGCAGTGTGAAGTGTCAACTATCAAGAAAGAATGTACGTTTCATTTCTCTCTTAAAAAACGTCATATATATATATATTTTTTTTGCAGCATTTCCATGCTCTTGGTAAAAATTATACAGCAGAATTATTTGGGAGGATTAAGAATGCATTATAATCAATTCTGATTGCTTAGTAATTTTATTCCATGTTTTTTCAAAACTATCTTGCCTTAATTTCTCTATGAAATATATTCTATTCTGTGGAGCTAATTTAAATTTGATACACTTTTTCAATTTCGGTTAAAGAAATTCTCATTTTTTATGTTTACATAACACACAATTATAATTTTGTCAATAATATCTATAATAAAAATCTTTTTCCATATATCTGTAAATGCAAAATATTGTTACGAATGTGTTGCAACAACTGCCCCCTCTGGTGACAAGGAGGGAAGAAAAGGAGAGAACGAGGAACTAGGGGAGGTGAGGATTAATTGTCTATATATATATCAGATTAATTGTCTATATATATTTTACAGTTATGGTATATGTGTTACTATTTTCATGTTTGTGATTACACTTGTCAGCCTTGTGCGCGTCAGAAATAAAAAAAGAAAAAATTACAAAGGCAAATGACAATTAATTGGTCTAATATCCCAAGAGAGTGCAGTGTTTTATAACATTATACATACCAATCTGGAAAAACTGTTTCATTATTTAGGATTCCCTTTTCGTGAAAAAAAAAGACTGTAGAATCTATAGGTGCATTATTAAAGTATCATAAATAGTTTTTAAATTTCTAAACAGAATTTATTCATTTTGTCTTATAATTCGGATAGTTAGTCTTGATACATATTAATTGGAATACGTAATTATTCTTTTCTTAGGGCTTGTTTATTTCCTTCTAAAAAACGTTTTTCGTGTAGTTAAAGCTACTTAAACAGTAATTAGGTCTAATCTTTGCTATAATTAAGAAGCAAAATCTGTTTCTTTTATTCCTAGCTAGAATTTTTTTAAAATATTTATTATATGTTTCCTTTGGTCTTGAATTCTATTTACTGCAGTTTGCGGCACCCGCAGTTATTTTAAGGTTTTAAAGTTTTCTTCTTTGATTCAAATCATAAGGCTTATTATTAAATATCGTAATTTACTTTTAAAGCTTATTTACAGCTGTGAAATTTTTTTTTGTATCATAATTTGTGACAGTATGAATTATAAACTAATATAGTTAGAAGAATATTCTTTCATTTAAATCATGTAAAAGATAATCGAATTTGAAATTAAAAAAAAAACGAAGGTGTCATTCATTGTATTATACATTCATTGTATTATACATTCAGTCATTATATATATATATATATATATATATATATATATATATATATATATATATATATATATATATATACAATTTATGAATTAGAAATGCACAGAATAATTTTTTAGGACGCAGCTCAGGAAATCGAAAACATAAATAAGGTAGAACAGTGAGGAATTTAATACATGTTTTCATTCATAATTTTCATTTTCTAAATAGTACGATAAAATGCACATTAGGAAATAGGAAAAGTTATTAAGATCAAGGGTTGTGTAAGTTTTCATATGTGATTTTCCTGCTGTGAATTATATTTTAGAATGCACATCAGGATATTGAAATCTTTATCAAGACTAATTGACATACACTTTCATACGTGCTGTTTATCATTCATGTGAACACCCATTTTTGCTTTCAGAGTGATTTTTATTCGGCAATGATTAAGCTCTGAAGGCAAACGTTAACCACTTGCAGATTTCCACCTGCAGTTTCAGCATTTGCTTTTTCTGAGTAATAATGGCAACTAGCTATGATAATGATGAAGTGATCTGTAATTCATTATGCTGCATGACGTAGAAGCAATTAATGAAGACATTTCTTGCAGTGGGGAGAAGCCTTGTAGAATGCGTGTGGTGAAACTCGTAGCACGAAGGTCTCTAAATGCTGTTGATTGTAATTGTTAAAGTAAGAGACAAAATTCAGTCAGTGTTCATATCGTTACTTGCATTTTCTAAGATAATTTTTTTTAAATGTTTTTTCATTAGTGTCATTTAAAAATTCCTAGACTGTTTGGTTTAAAAAAAAACTAATTGCTAGTCTGGAAACTATAATTTAAAACTTAAAGAGTCCAATCTTAAAAAAATGTGAATAATTGAGAGTTTGTAACTAAGTTTATTGAATACAGAGTTTAAAAAAATTGTTTTTTTTTTTAAATAAAAAAATAAAAGGCAGAACTTTTTCTTTTTTTTATAAGTGGCATTAATTTAAAAAAAAAAACGTTTTTATTTTATCTAAAAATTGTCTGAATTCCATAAATTATTACTTTAACTTATTAGTATTAATCACATTTTATTAGGAATATTTATTATTAATAAAAACCAAAAGAAGCTTCAAATGAATTTTTAGAATTATCATTCATTTTATTGTTTCTGAATGATAACTAAACATTTTTATTTCATTTAAAACGATACATTTTCGGATGCTTTTATTATTCTATTATTTAAAGTTAGTCGATTTTCCTTTTATTATGTAAAATATTATTAAAATTTTGTACTGTTTAGATTCGAATGACTGCTAAAAAATTATATCATGTTATGGTTTTTATAAATATATTATATTATATTTAAGACTATTAAAAATTATATTATTTTATAAGGCGAGTTTTATTTCTTGTGTGAATGTGAATTATATTTCAATAACTTAGCAAATCGTTTATATTACGTCACATTCGTAACTCACTGAATTTTAAAGAAAATTAAAAATTATGTTATAAAATCTTATTCAGTATTTATTTTTATATTTAATTTTTATGAAAATATCAAATACACACCTGCCTTTTATCATTAAAACTCAGTTTTGGTTTTCCTGCTAAGAATATTAATTTTGAGATCCTTTATATCTATATATAAGTGTATATAAACATATTTATTTTACTTTCTCTGTGCTATGTAAAGTATCTCTCCTTGATAGCTCAATTTTTCTTTCTAAAAGTCGGGTATGCTTTAAAAGCGCAAAACGGAATTTGAATTTTAATAGCCTCTGTCACACTGTGATAGCATCAGAAATAATTTGATATTTATAATTCTGTTCATTATATAAGTTTTTGCATGATGAGCATAGTAATCATTTAAAAATCATTTTATGGAGATTTAAAATTTTTTAAATGATTTGCAATTCCGTTTAAAGATTATGAATAATTGTTATTTTTTCTACTTCCCAAGGCTACTGATAAATATTTCCTTTTTTTTTCAAAAATATGTGAAACTTTTACTAACATTCTGATATTTCTTTGCTTATATGTAATAGTATTCATACTATAATCACTTTAGCATTGAATAAGTTGATTTGAAATTACAAGCCTGAATAGAAAAAAAAATAAACTCTTAAGAAGCATATATTCTTCAATTACTGCTTGAATAGATACATATATTATATTATTGATTGATATTTAATATTTCTGTAGAAATACTATATACATAAAAATTTGAATCCATATTAAGATATCACTTGAATTCATATTACTTACCATGTAATTATTACTTAGGTTAAGCATAGTTGAAAAAAGGGAAATGAAATCTTAAACATAAATAAAATGTTATTTATTCATGTTTAAATAAATAAAATTTTATTATTATAAATAACATTTGATTATTTTAAAAAAATGTAAAGCAAGAACTTGTATTGATATATTGATGCCATTGTGAATTTACTGGAATGAATATGGCACTAAAAATTGATTTAAAAATTGAAAACGCAGAATTATAAATTTTTCTTAAAAATACGTCGCTTATTTTTTTGTTTTAGGTTTTAGGTTTTTTTTAGGTTTTTTGGCATTAAGAAGGGGAGACAAGGACAAGATGTAGAATGGCTCTGTTTATGTTGCTTTATTATGGCCTTTATTATGATATTTATAATCATGCTGCTATTTTTGCGCTCGCCACTAATAGGCACTAAACACTCGCGCAGTGAAGTCATTGAAATAATTTAGCTGTTCGTTTGATGATATGGGTTTTGACTCACGTGTCGCAATTTTCAAAGCTAGCTGCATAAAATCTTGTATACCGAAAGAATATATTCTTTTCTACTCAAAATAATATGCTTAACATAATGAATATTTATTCAAATCCTTTTCTTATTAATCCTAACCAAGGATCAAAGATTTTTGAAGTCTTTAACACAGTAAGACGATTGGGAGTTTTTGATGATTTCGGTATCCAGCTCCAAATACCTTTGGCTGTTTTTTGTTAGACATTTATATGAATCAAAAGATTAATTTTGTCTATTTGATCCACAAGATAGATGGATATAAAATAGATTCATGGATGACATTTCAAATTTCCACCTTTCGTGTATTTGTAATTTCAGAAGAAAATAATATGTCAATTAACCACCCTTCAAGTATTTCTTATTTTAGAAGAATATACATAAGAAAGAATAAAACCATTTTAAATTAATAAAATATACGATGTTGGAGGTAAAAAAAAAAAAAGAGGACTGAGAATGTGAAATGCGATTTTTGTAAAATAACTAAGACGCCCGATTTGCGTGATATTAACTGGAACATTCAAAGAAACCTACAGATTGAGACATTACTCCATCAGAAAACACGAAACGAATGATGCAATACTTACACATAATGGAGACATAAAACACGCTTAAAGAAAAAAGTAAATTTGTGTTTTTTAATTTTTTATAATAAAAAGGCACGAATTCTCAGTTACAATAATATATGTGAGCTAGTTTGAAATACAATTTATATACAACATATTTGAATATTGCTTAACAATATTTAATTAATTAGGGTATTGTCTTATAAATTCTAAGAATTAAAGTGTATTCAAATTTTATTTGAGTTAACACCTTGGTCTAAGGTCAAAATCGTTTCGCTTCAGTACAAAAGTAAAATGACATCTTTGCTTTATTTTGATTTCAAATCCAAAAATGATACTAATAACACTAAAATAAATATGTATCCATTTAGATATTATGCAATAAAATGTCATTCTAACGATATTTGCAATGTAAAACAATTTACATCTAAAACTAAATCTATTAAAAATAGTCAACTTTTATCCTCCTCATCTTGACCTGGTTTCCCCCTAAAAATTTTATTGGCGCGCTTCTGTCTAAAATAATAATAAAAGCTCTGCTCAGAAACTCTGTTTCTCTTTTCCCAGTTTTTGTTGTTGTTCTCTGTAGAAGAGATACTCAGATATATTTTCCGAGTAATTTTATTATGTTGTTCGCTGTAAATGCGCATTATTCAGAATAAGGTCAAAATTTAAATTTGCTTTAGGGAATAACTTGGTATGCATTGACATCCTTTGAAACTTCTAAGACAAAGACAAACAAAAAATTAACTTGATCGCACGACCATGGCACCGAATAACGTTTTATCATCATGAAAGAAAAAATCCTCTTTACAACTCTTCAGGCAATCGAATGTTTAAACTTTAAATGTATATATAGCTTGTGAACATTTAGATTTCTAGTGACTTAAAAAATTGATTTGTTTTCTCCGATATCTTTATGTAATTAATTAAACGTATTTATTAATAACAATTTTGATTTATTTGAAAAATCAGTATTAAAATTCGATAAAGGAATAAAAAATATTTAATTCTTAGTTTAATATTTAATTATTTAGTAAAGAATGAAGTATTGACATTACATGTTAAGAAATACATTAATTAGGCTCTAGTATGCTTTAGACAGAAATTATTTTGGAAGTAATTTATATAAAGGTTATAAAGATGACAGTCATTTAAAGACCTCGAGATGCTTAAATTTAAATACTGATATTATTTAAGGTATCTGACAACGTTAAAAACACTGGTTATTGATTACATTGGCTATTTTTTAGTTGTTATTTCTTGTAGTTCAAACTTTCCTCTTTCCAATACAATGCATCTTTTCTAGGAAAAGGAAAGACTGACCTCTCATTCAGGGGAAGTTCTTAAATATTAAGTGATTAAAAAAATAAATATGATGTAATCAAAACTGTAAATTTAGAAACGACATTTGAAATAAAAGATTCAAAATTTAATTTATTAAAAGGTTTATCTAATTGATAACTAACCTTTTAGTAACTATTTATTGAAATTTCTGTAATAAATGGATAATCCGTAATAATTGTTTGCAAATAAGTCATTTTTATTGTTTTTTATTCATTGAAATGTAATCTCTCCTACTAATTCTCAAATGTGATAGCCAAAAATGCGTTTTTAAAGAAATAATTTCTAGAATTAAATAAAATCTCGGATTTCTTTAAAATTTGCAATGTTTTCTTTTAATATTGCGCACAACAGTGTTTGTTCAACACTCTTCTTCGTGATGTTTGCTTAACAATGAGTTATAAAGAGTTGTTATGACAGCCGCTGTACAAGTAACATCCCTCTATTTCTTCTTTCACTGATGAAATACTTCCAAGGATCTATTACAGCAAATATCTGTTTAATGTAGATAAATATTTTCAAAGAAACAATTCGAATACATATCTGTGTATCAAATCCTATCGTTAGAATTTACATATTTATAAGAGTAATTTATCTAAACCACAAAGATTAAAAAGATGAAATTTACAATTGCTCGAGTTTCTTTTTCAATTCCTACTATTCCTACTATTAGTTAACACTTTCCCCAATACATATTTATTCATATTTCTTGTTCAAATCTTCAATCGCTAATAAAATAATTTTTATTCATCCATCAAATTCTGATACATTTTTTGAAACTTGTAGTGAATGGCGATGCTAATACAGCTTTTTTTCTAATATTAATTCAT
This sequence comes from Argiope trifasciata, assembly GCA_026543055.1. NCBI lineage: Eukaryota > Metazoa > Arthropoda > Arachnida > Araneae > Araneidae > Argiope > Argiope trifasciata. Next base: position 3,716,125 of record JAPMOQ010041062.1, on the reverse strand, counting down.
TATTTAAATTTAATCAATTTTTAAAACTTTACATAGAGTTTTAGCAATTTTTAATGAACACTAAAATAAACAGGCAGTAGCTTAATCAGTAAAATGCAAGGATTTCAATATTTTTCACGTGAAGATGAAGAATGAGTTCGTATAGTGAAATAGGTTTTTGAAATTTCTCTCGAAAAAGTGGTGGAGGTATAGGACATGATATAGTTGATGACATTTCTAAGTATCATAAACTTCCATATGAAGTAAAAATTGCCAAAATCGAATCAATGGTTCAGTTTTGAAGATTGGTATTGTTAACAATTCTTAGTGAATCGATGGCATACAAGTATATGATATATATAAGTTTAAGGGCTTTAAACAGTATTCAAATTGGTGAAGTTCGATAGTTTGCATAACAGTAGAACAGAGTTATCTTTTGAAACTACGAACCTCATGAATTATTTAAGGTGTGAATGTAATGCAAATTCAAATGTAAATAACTCTAATGTCAGTGTTTCACAATGTCAGGAAATTAGACTACATAATTAAGTTTATAAAGTTCTATGCAAGTAATTTAAAATTATTTATAAGCTTTTTAAAAAAGTTTATAATAGTTATACAAATTTATCTAAAAGTATTTTATTTACATATAAAAATGAGTAAGCCTTTATTAACCGTCTACAATTCTTTATGCAGCATACTTTCTTATGCTTCAATTGAAAGCCCTTATTAACAAATAACTGAATTTAGATAAATCCATGTTAATTTTGATAGCTGCCATCCGTTTTAGAAATTAAGGTTGGAATGATTTCTTATTGCATCCAAATTATTACAATAACTAATTGTCTTTATGCAAAGAAAGAGTGAATTTTTTTTTCATTGTACCTAAAAAAGAATTATCTCAGCATCTTGCCGAGACTGTCTCAAATTATTTCTGAGACAACGACTGACATGTCTTTTAATTAAGATATAGAAACAAATATCAGACATTAATGTTGGGAATTATTTGACTTATTATTTTATAGAATGGAGTTTTCATTTTGGAAGCTTTTCCTAGAAAGGTGAATTAAATATCTGATCGTAATATTAAAATGACCTTAAATACTGATTGTGCGTTTGACATCTGACATACCCCTGTCATTAATTTATATTAATTTAGAAGTAAATTTGCGTGCAGTAGTAATCTATTACCTATAAAAGATTGTTCTCCTCAATCCATATAATTTCCATCTGATCCAAATGCATTTACACAATTTTTGAATTATATAATGGGACCCAGACATGAACAGCAGATGTTTGACATTAATTCTCAATGTAGAAGGATTTTTTTGTTGTACGACTTTCTTTCGTAAATAATAATTTAATAAATATTTGATCGATACAGACAGTGAACTATTTATCTATCTAAATCGATTAATATTATTCTCCCTTTAAAGGAGTTTTATGAATCGATCAGATAATATCCTAATCTATAGGATCCGCTAATCCGTTTTTTGAATACGACAGTTTTGTGGAATTATCCGGAAAAATACTGCTGGTTTGGAATATATTATGAGATTTTTAAAAGAAAACGTTATTTGCAAAAACAAGTATATACTAATCCCATAAATTAGATACCTATCATTATTTTGAACACCGTTTCATAATTTCTGTCTTCCTACAAAACCAAAAAGAGAAATATCTTTTTTTTCCATTTAGTTGTTAGATATATTAGATTTTAGAATAAAGAATGACTTCCTGGTTAATTGGGAACTCTGTAGTTTTTTCCTATTTATGAATGATTTAAAATATGCAGATTTTGGATGTGCTCAAAATTTAATAAAGACATTTAAAAGAAAGGTAATATTCTTTTTCCTATATAATTAAAAAGATTACATGATTGTGATGATTCTCAGGAAATATATTCAAATAATAATTAATTTATTTTAAGCATTTTGTGAGGAGTTTTTGAATCAACGAAGGGCTTCTTAAAATATGAAGCAGAAAGACGTGGGTGGTCTGCAGTACATTAGAATATGTAAATGATCTTTTGCCCTTCAAAAGCTGTGAAGGACTTAAGAAAATGTGAGATTTCGCGCGTTTAGTGACTTAAGAAATGATATTTTATAATTTTTATTAATAAAAAAACTTGTTGTCCGTGACTCCATTGACCTTCGTCTTCATTATTTTTCATTTTAAGTTAAAATGGGTTTTTCCTCTTAGAATATGGTGCAATTTACCAGAAAAAAATGCAATCATGTATTGTTAATAGAATCAAATAAAATAGTGAATAAACCAGGTGTTTGTGATGAATTCTAAGAAATAAAATATATAATTTAAAAGGAGTTTATTCAAATGTAACATCATCTGGTTAGTTTTTAAAATTTCAAGATTTGACAATGAAAGGTTTTGATTTTTGTCTGGTTAGTTTGCAACACATACCCGAAACGTAACATTACAGATTTATTTCAATATTTTAAATATATTTTAGTGATAGGCTTGAAATGTGTAATTTTGCAACAACTGCAATTAGATTGAGAAGATTTTATGCTATTCTGTTTTAAAAGGAAATTTAGAACAATGCTTAAGACTTCTGTGTCAAAGATGTGAGACTTTTATCAGAAAAATTAAAACAACTAAAGTTTCGCCAGACTTGTAAGTTTGGCGATATTTTGCGGTATGCAATTAAATGGTTTTGTGCGTTATAAAGATTTAGAATTGACTTTTAACGTCTTTTGATTTCTCGAATCTTATTGTAATGAATTAAATCAGATTCTTTTGACAAGATTTGTCACAATCAGATTTTGACAGGACTAGGACTATTTTGGGACATACCTCGTAATTTTTAATTGTAATCAACTGGCTCTTGAAGTGGCAGTATATTAAGAGTAAAAACATTTGACTTCCCATAGATTAAACGCCAGCATCTCTTTGTATATTCTATAAAATCGAGTCTTGAATTAGTAACCCAACAAAGTATTAACATTCGCATTATTGATTGGTCTTCGGGTTATCGTTTCTTCTGGATTTAATATGTTATATTTGCATTAAATTTTATCAAGGAATCACCGAAGCCCTCGGTAAGTCATATCGCTGACTCTCCGATCCGCTCAAATGCACATGGATAAATAATACTGAATGACCAAACCGCCGCAGCAGTAAAACTGGTAGAAACTGCGGCTGGGAGCTGAAGACCATCACCGACCACGTTAAAACCTTTTCCTAAGAATGCATTTCTCATCATAGATTGGTGGAGCCAGATTAAGTACATTTTCTTATCCCCTGGCTGACGAGAACCAACCACCATGCCGGAAACATTTCTTTCTCATTAAGTAGCAAAGGGTCGCGGTAAGGATGTCTATGTTTTTTATTGCTATTTAATTTAATCTGATAAATTGGAATTGGATTCTTTCAGGTTACCACCAAGGCTAGGAATAAGGATTAGTTTAGTGTTGGGATTTGATTTAATTTGTTAGGTTTGAAAAGGATTCTGTTAGGATGTAAATAAGGTCTGCATAAGAATTGAGTGATTGCACTAAAGGTTTGATTTAATAATTTCTAGAATCGAAACGTGATTTACAAAGTCAGATGACACTTTTCACGACTTGGTAGGAATTCAAGATGCCGTACTATCCTAGAAGACATGTGAAATTTCTTATAGTAATTTCGAACACTGAATCTTCAGAGAAACACTCAAAAGCATAGTTTTGAGGAATATCTAACAGGTTGCTGATGCCTTTGGGGATTTGGAAAAAGCAATGATGATGAAACTGACCTACTGCAATATCCTGTTGAAGCATTTACTCAAATGACTGTATAAATATTACTCAAATGACAAAAATGAATATTTTTTACTTTGCCATTGTTAAAGTCATTTCACTGAAATTAGTTGAGAAATATGGAGCACAATCGTTGGTTACACCTGGGAATTGATAATCATAATTGTTTCTATATTTTTGTTAATTAGTTCAAACAACTATTGTCATTGAGTCTATCACAAAGGAAAGAAAAAAATCCTTGATACGAACACCTGTTATTAAGGAAATACTTGGACCTAAGTTACCGCTTTATTTGTTTTTTTTTTACATTAGTTTTATCATTTTAACTGAATATAAACTAATGAAAAAGTTACATGAATATCTTAATTCAATGGATGTTTAATTATTGAATCACATCATTTGTAAATTGATAGGAGAAATCTTTAGAAAACAATCATGCTTGTTTGAGTTTATTTATTATTTTTATTTCACTACTTTCATTAATTCAAACTTACTATAGACTAATCACATAATTACAGAAATGTTTTAAATTCATCAAAAAAAGATAAAAATTTGTTAATGAGAAGAATAAACTCATTTTGAATTATAAATATAATTTATAATCAGTAAAATTTGCAAACATAAGGGTAAACTCGTTATAAAAAGTAAATATACTGATTAAGTTTGAACTTATAATATGCCTTTTACAAGTCTTACTTCTTATTTTTATCCTCGTATTATCTAGTTAAGTTCATTATGCCAGCAAAAATATGTTTATGTTCTTTAATAGTTTCTCTGAATCTCGGATAACATAGCTGAATATTTCTTGAGATGATTTAAATATAATGTTTCTAATGTTATATGTTTCTAAGAATTTTAAGAGAAATTGAATGCAACAGATAACTAATTTCAATCAATTCAACCGATAGCTAATTCATATCCAATCTTGTATTCAAGTTATACCAATATTTAACAAACAAAACAAGTAATTTCGTTCATTTCTTAAAAGAAAATCTCATGTGTAAAACTGGATTAAAATATTATATTCTATTTTAGTATGTCAGGCAGATAATTTTGTATGAGTTTTTTAATGATTTTTAAGATGGAAAAATATTAGTATGAATTCTCGAAATAGTATCAGCGCTGGCTTTTAAACTATGTATACTGTATTACATTTCATGATATACTCTAATCGTTAAAAAATGCATTAAAAATATTAATAAAATGAAAATAGAACGATGATGTGGACTTACTAAGATACTTTACTTATAACAGAAAAATTCATTTTCATTTTACATTACGTTTCAAAATGATAGAACATTTTTTTTTTTTGCTAAACAAATTCTTTTTGAGTAGTTAAACTTATTAAATGACGATGACTTAGTTCACTTTTCGATTTTATCTTGATTGTTGAATTATTATTATAGATTGCATTTGTTTAAATTTCATCTGTTTATTTAATAATAATGACAAATATGAATGTAATGGAATAAATCCACTACAAATTGTTGGAAGCGTAACAGGAAAAGTTTTGCTATATATATTATGAAATAAATATCGAAGTCAAAATCCTAATAATATCCAAAAAATCCCATTTAATATTCAAAGAAACATTTTTTTTTAAATTTAAATTTTATCATCTGTAAAAGCACACGCCTGAGTAGCTTGACGAACAGTAAAATAGTTTGAATTTCGTCATAATTTCAAAAACCCTTTTTACAGATTACCCATCGAATTTATATTTAACACCTTTAACACCACACCACACCTCCGTTTCTAGAGCTCATGGGGCCCCTTTCCGGTTTGGTATAGATGAATGTGGACTTTATTAACAAAAAAAAAAGTACACAACAATGAATTTGAAAGATACAGAAAAATGACTAAATACATAAAAATACAACATAGCAAGTGATGATAAATGCTAGACTGAACTTCTTGAGCACAAGAAACTGGATGAATGAGCATAGTAATATACAGTATGAATGCACAAAAGAGTTAAAAATATTGAGAGGGGGATGAAAATCAAGTTATGGATAAAGTACGAGCTGTATTAAATGGTGACCTAACAGATAGTAGAGTTACTCTAATTGAAGCAGCTTTCCCTGATCAATTAGGAATCTAATCATGTTTATGATTCTACTTTTGGATGATGGATTACTAAGGACTCTTTTGTACCACAGACTTTCTAGCGATGATGAGGGTTTTCTGAGGTGCCATGAAAGAGTAAAAGGGCAAGAAGTCGCAAAGTGAATGGGATCGCCGATTTCTCCACAAGAGCAGTAATCATTTGCTGATAGATGGAAGCGGTGAAGAAAAGACGGGAAAGGTCCATGTCCAGTAACAAACAGGATTTCTTCACGAGTCCAGGAGAGTGGTTGCAATTTTACTGTTTTGATGACTTTAAAAACAGAACGACCCGTATTTCCATTATCCCAAAGATTTTGCCATTTTCATATAAATATTTTCTGCAGGTGCTTTTTAAGATGACATCGGGATTTTGGGACTTCCAATGGAGCACCTTCAATAATTAAAAAAATATTAATGTTGACGATAAAAACAGTACGGAAATCATTAAAAACTTATTTTCAGACTTTTAAATTAATGTAAAAATATGGCCGGGAATAATGTTTTCTAATTTAAAGATTAAACCCTTAATAGCTTATTAATTAATTTCTAATGATATTTCATTTAATTTTTGAACTTCAAAAAGTTAGCTATGACATTTCTCTTGTCTTGAAAAGCTCATGTGCCAATTTTTTTCCAAAATTATTAGCTACAACAAAAGGGTTTAATTTTCAATAAAAGCCATACAGATATTCATCTGTATGCATATATTATATAGTAGAAATGAAAAAAATATAGGGTATTACGAAAAAGAATTATGGCACTATATCAAGAAAAGGTTAGCAATAAGGGAGAGATAAAATAAGGGTGAAAATCATTAAATCTAATAATCCTGCTTTAATAACTAAATTAAAAGTTTTAAAGAAATGGCGAAAATCAAAATCTTCTCGCTATTATTTTTAATTTTCCCAAGATATTTTATTATCAGATTAATATAAAATTTTCTAAATTTTTAAAGAGTAATGAAATTTAGTTTATCAATATCGATCCATAATTTCCAATAGCTCCTTATTTGCTAATTAAGGAACGCACACAAAAAAGTCAAAATGTGGTGGAAAAATTTGAAAAGGGCTTTAAATGTTTTTTAATATTAAACAGTTTTCTGAAAATTCCAAAAGTTCGGTTATTTTCAGTATTTTTAATATTTGTTTTTTGCTTTACTGTAAATATATTTTGCTATAATAGAAAATATATTTTGCTATAATAGCAATCTAGTTTTTGAACTCAGTATCACGAAGTAGTACTATAAACAAAAGAAATGAATGACTTTTTTTAATTTTTGTAGATGTAATATTCTTTTGTCCATGCACATGTTCGAATTACGTATTCTAATTTATTCAGAAGAGGCTTCTTGGAAAATTATGCTAATAATTACGAATAAAATTTCTATATTGAAATAATTTCATACTCTTTTTACTCTGTACTTTGGCAGGAATGTGCAACTGGAAATTTTCGATCAATTTAATTTTTTCAAAAAACAAAATTGAATATTTTACTGCTGAAACTACACGTAAAAAATGGAGTTCTAATAACTCTTAATATTAAAAAATAATAATAAATCTATCAATTTAAGCCCCTTTCTTACGATCTTAAACCAAATGCGAGAACCTAAAACATCAATTAGTTTAAAAATTCTTAATTTTTCTTTTAAAAACATTGAATTTACTGAAAATCAAATGTTATATTGACATTGTTAACAGTTTATCATAAATTATATCATAACTATTCATGACAAAAATATTATGTTATGATAAATTTGCTAACAGTTTATAGAAAAAGTATGATGAATGATGAACTTTTTAATAATTTATGATTTAAAAAGTCAATTTTACTTTAAATTATGCCTGAAAATTTAACTATAAAATTTTTTAGAGATAAACAAAAATGTATGCAGAGTGTCAAGTATTAGAGAGGACTAATTAAAAGGTCTATTTAACCTCATAACTTACATGCTAATTTTCCACTAGAATAAGAATGAAAACATATTACAACCAAATGAGAAAAACAAGTCAATTCATCTATCTCAATGCTAAAACACTCCACCAACCAAATTTACATTTCAATAAAATAGGGACAACAACCCACGATGACCTTCCGGAATTTCAGCTCACCACAATTCAGCTGTTTCTTTCTGGAAAATACCTTTTTTTTCTGCTTTCACTTAGCGCATCGCATGCTATTAATTCTCTATGATTATCTTTTGAAATTTGTTTACAGCATCAAAACACGGGAATAAATTACCACCCGCACGCTAGAGGAATCAACCCTCCGTTGCATTCAGGAACGAAAACTTCATATCGCTGAACCTTGACTGGATAAAATGAAACAAAACCGGGATTTCAATGCCTGCGCGTATCCTTGGCGGTTTTTACGCACTTCAGGAATATGATACATCTCGGACAATGCTGTTGACGGTAGTTCCACCTGCCACCTGTTGTCATGACGATAGAAACTGCCTTCGTGCACCTTTTTTTTATGCCTTCAAATGGGTGCTGTGCCGTAACAATATGTTTCGAATAGATTTCATATAGAAATCTCAGAACAGGCAGTAAATAACAACATAAAAGATGTTGCTGCCCATTGTATGCGTTGTTTGTTTTAATACCTTCCCCTTTTTTAATGGTTTACGAAGAATGTACCTTTCAGGTAAAGAATTGATGTTTTTGTTTTCCAATGAAAAGATTGGAGCTACCATATTAAGCAGTGGATGTTGCTTAACATGATAGCGAATAAAGTTTTCATTGACCTAATATAACAAAGTACTCTATTTCTAAATCAACGTATGTATACAAAAATATACGTCCAAAATTGTCAATGAAAGAAATTAGCCGATTCTTCATTTTCGACCAGGACTAACGACTGACATTTGTTTAATTTCCAGCTTCACTTATAAAAAAACATCTGACAAGTACTTACCGATAGAATGTAGTTCATATTCTTTTATATGAATTCGAACTGTCTGGATTAGTTTAAAAGCTCAGATATGCTACTATGCCTGAATTGAAATTTGAACAACCGTAAACAATTGTTGTCTGTGATTTAATCGCGTAAGCAAAATAGACAAAAAAAAATAGAATTGACTGTTAAAGATAAAATTAAAATTCTTATTGGGTATTAAAATTGCTTGTATATACAATACTATTGGCATTTCAAAATTTTACAGCCTTTGTTTTAAAAATTGAAAAATCGTTAGCCTTTTGTGAGAAAAATCAAGCAATAAATGTTGATGATTCTGATAAAAATAAATGCATGGAAAATCCCAATGAATTCCCTAAATTCCTAGCTTTTAATAAATTAAAATAATATTTTAATATATTGCATCGTTTCGTTTAATATTTTAATATATTAAAACGAAGCGTGTTGCATCTTTCAAAAAAAAATTTTTTTTAAGAAACAGTACAAATGCGAATAATGCGCAAGTGAACTGTTAAGAAATAATTGTCTACAAAGAAAAATTAATGAATATTTTTTAATATTTATAATAAATTATAGATAGTTCTGAAGTAAATATTTATATCTTGAACATTTGATTTAATAAATAACCTAATTCGGCAATTATTTTTGATCAGTTAATGCTATCAAATTCTAAAGTCTCACCGTGACAACATCAAATAACAATTGAAGTTTCCAAAGTAAATATACCAGGAAGTTTATTTAACTAATCGAAATTAATCGTTTTTAAATTTACTATACATTCAAATTAGCAGTCAAATTAATATATTGTTTTTGTTTGTTCTATTTTCTCATGTACGCAAAATGAAAAATGATAAAAATAGACTAAAAATTAAATTTCAAAATTTTAACTAACTTCCACGGAATTAAGGATCAATCTGTCTATGAAAATCACAGTAGATATATATAATCATGCATCCTTCAATCTGCGAAAATCATAAATTTAGAACAGGAAATAGCATAAAAATAAAATTTATATTACAGTTATAGCATCAAATTTTTGCAATTCATTTTTTTTATCTGCATTGAGTTTAATTTATTTTGTTTTCGCTTCCAAACAAGAAAACTCAAAAACTCGAAGAATCAAAGAATATGACTTTATGCAAAACATTAAATCCTGAGTTAGAAGTCTGGAATTTTTTGTATCAAATCAATCAACTGATTCTTTGTCAAAAATACAATAAACTAGAGCACTCAATATTTAGTATGGGATTTTTTATGACAAAATTCAGGCTCTGCAATCTGTATTCAATTTCAAAAGAATTTCATCAATAGCTTTGACGCATATTTTTTTGTATATATGCATTCGTCTATTCGCATAACTGTGAACGCCATTTTCCAAAATACATGAACTAAATAAATGGAATTTAACAGATATTATTGAAAGCTAAATAGGAAATCAGTCCCAAATTTTGAATGCAATGAATAACAAGCAGAAATCCCTCCATTCTTCGAAATACATGAACTAAATAAATATAATTTTATATGTTATTTGTCTCTTTATGGAAAATCAGTACCGTATTTTAAATCCAATGAATAACGAAAAGAAGTCACAACTACAACCACTATTCATTACGAAGCTGCACACCAAACAATCCATATTATTGAAATATAGAAGAAGAATGCAGAAAAGCAATGGAATAAATATTTTGTGTTTTCATAGATTGTTTCAACAAATTTAGGAGCCTTTGTTTTGAAAGAATATATGATTTCTCAATTTAAATGTCAATTTTGAAATGTAGAATTTATATTTGTAAATTTAACAAGCGGCATTTAAATGCCAAGCACAGATTTGAGTATGCATTCATCTCTGCTAACTTGCATTCCATTCCAAAGGGAAAGCAGATTTATTTGCAAGAGGCCTAAACTTTCTGGATGCTTTGAATCATAGTCTTTTTAAGGTAAACACGAAATTTTGAACAGTAGTCCATTATTAACACATGGTCGATTATTATAAAGTATGCATAATTGTCCATTTTTATAAATGTTTTTCAGGTTTAAAGTTTGTTTTTAAGAAATGGATTCTTAGACATGTCTTCTTCCTCAAGAAATATTTGTATTCGATTGTTCACGTATAAAGTCTTTAAGAAATGCATTTTATTCAAAATAAAAGGATTTTTAACAAATGAAAGTATTTCTATAAAATTGCAAACTTCTGCTGCATTCTACTTTTTAAAGGATTTTAACGTTTCTAAATAATACTAATATACTCTATATTCTACTTCATTCGATATTTTAATGCAAACAATACATAAACATTATACATTATAGATGTAGTTCTTTTTCTAATACAAATTAATCATATAGGCACAAGTATGTATATTTTTACATCTAATCGTCTACGTGATTAGCGTAATTTAGTACAGAAACACTATAACCAGTTTTCTTACTTTAATTTTTAATTTGAATCGAACGTAAATTTTTATCATGGAATTTTACACGATTTTTAAATTAAATAAGTTTAATTATTATAAAAAAAGGAGAATTTCTACTAGGAGTAAAGTCTTGCTTATCATCATTTGTTTGACATTATTATCCTTGCGATTAAAAATCCCTACATTTTGACATATGACGATTCAATTCAATAATAAATAAGGAAATCAATAATGCTGAATTAGAAATTAATGTTCTCAGAGTATTTAATAAGTAAAAATACCACTTTATAGTTTTTAAACTGTTTGAGAATAACCATACACTGAAATCCTTAATTTCCGAGAAAGTGCCAATTAAATTTCGTTTTTCGACTCATTTTCAACAGAGCTACTTTTAAAATAATATAAACTGTAAAAATGTTGCGATAGGAAGAATCATTTAAAAGCAATAAAGAAAATTTATTTGAATTATTCACATATAATATATATATATATATATTGCTTGACCCTATTTGACCCAATGAAATTATACAGATAATTCAATGCATCTGGATATAAATAATGGAAATGTGATTTTTCCTTAGTATAACAGTGTAGTGTTTTTTAAAAGAGTTACACAATCATTAACATAATTAATAAATAAATAAAAATTTGCAAGATAAATATAAGCTTTGATTCATACTTGATAGAGTAATCCCATGTGTAATTTACAAAAATGTAATTATTATTAGGTTGTTCGGAAAGTAATTTCGTTTTTTCCTGACAAAGGATTTAATTGCATTTTTCGCACCCAATTTCATACTTAAACCGCAAAATCATTTTATGTTTTAAGAGCTGATATAGCAAGGCTTGAGTGTGAAAAAGTGCAGCTGATTCTTCGCAGTAGTTTTTGGATGGTGCCCTTTTAAATATGGAGAGCAATAAACAGCATTTTCGTCATTTTTTTCTTTTTTGCTATAAAAGGTAAAAATGCTGTTCAAGCCAGAAATAAATTAGCCAATATGTGTGGAGAAGATGTGTTAACAGTACATCAGTACCAGAACTGATTTGCAAAATTTTTCCTTCAAATGAGGAGGCCAAAAACCACCTCGATCAGTTTTTTTTTACAGCAAAGACCAAAACTTTTATGAGCGTGTAATCATGTTACTACCAAAAATATGGCAAAAGGTATTAGACCAGAATGGCAATTTTATAATTTAATAAATAATTTATTCATTAAACGAAAATTTCTTTTCATTTTGACAAAAAAATACGAAATGACTTTCCGAACAACCCAATAATTAAAAAAATATGAGTAAAATATCAAATTAATATTATTAACTTAAATTTTTACTCCATCATTACTTGACGGAGCAATCCAACTTGTGACTTACAAAATTTTAAAAAAAAATATTATTAATTTGAAGGCAAAAATTAAGAGTAAAACATCAAATTAATATTATTAACTTGTATTTTTATTCGGTCATTACTTCCAGAAAAAAGAAATAAATCAATCAAGAAATAAAATTCATAGATATATTATGCCATGACTAGATTGGATATATTTGAAAATTTAAATTTCTTTAAAATCGCTTTATTTAACCATTGTTTTTTATAATTTCAACAAATACCTCTATTCACTTACTATGTAAAACAATAATATTCTTGTTCTAAAGGATATTTTGAAACTTTGCACATTCCTTTACAAGTCATTAACAGCAATACACAACCAGCTGGTTTTCCAGGAATATTAGCTGTGTCTAATTTGTATAAAATTAAATATTTATGATTCTCTTGACAAAGCGTTTTTACACATTAGAACAAAGACAGATATTACGGCAGTAACGGTTTAACAAATGTACACCTGTTCTCTTTATTGAGTAAACCCATATCTAATTAACTGTGATTTTAATCGATTTAACAAAATTTGCTGTTGTTCATGCATGGTATTTAAATATGATTTCTAAATTTTGTGAGTTTCGTAAAGCGAATTACATAGAATTTCTATACATAAAGTATAAAAAACTGTTTATTTTAAATTTGATGTGTGACATTGCGTAAGGAAATCAGGCTCCCAGTATGTCAAAAAACTGGTTACATGTTTGATTGCATTTGATTCTAGTTTGTCTCTAATCATTCATTGAGACTCAGTAACAATTCTTTCAGATAAAGTTGTTTTAAAATCTTTGTAATGAATTAGCTATTTCAGATTTCTTATCCTTGTTCTGTGAAATCAATATTTGATTTCATATCTCAGTATTATTTCCTACTGACCACCATTGCCGAATAACCAAAAGCATATTGATCGCGTTTAATTTCAATTGGCTTTCTTAAACATTTTTTGAAGTTAATGTTTCCCTTAAAAACAATTTTAAGTCTACACCCATTACCATACAAATGCGCTCTCACAAGCATGTTTATTATTAGTAGAGATAATAGATAATCATGATAAAGTTGGGAAAACTGATGGCGGATAAAGCCAAAAAGATTGGTGATTGGGACCTTCATTGTTTTTATTAAAATGCGAGAATGTTTTTAGCCTCGCTCATTTTTAAAAACTTTTGAATTAAAATACCTGTAGTGCTTGAGTTTCTCTTTCAAAAGGGAAAGAGAAAGGTCCCCTATCTCTTTATAGGGAATCAACCATTGAACAACCTATTGCCTTAAAGGGTTGATTTACAAAAGACTCCGCTTAACTGATGGTTGTTATGCATACGTATGCGCGGGCATCTCTTTATATGTCTCAGAATTGGTCCCGGGGATATCAGGTACATATCTATACAAGCCAACGTGTTTAAGGAACACTGTCTAAAAATACAATTTAAGCTAATAAAATAAACAGCTATACAAACATCAAACTTACGAAATTCAGCAATTCAATTTTTTAGTACTTAACGAAAACAGTCTACAGTGATATCCAGGAGTTTCGGTTGTCCTCTATAATTTCATTGGACGAAAGTTTGGAGCATTTAGTATGTCTACATTAAACAACAATATTTTCAGAATATAATATACATTTTCTTGCTGTCAGAAACCATCAGAAAATGTCAGTTGAGGTTATAGTGATTTTATGTTTAAAAAGTTATTTCACACTCTATTCTAATCTATTCTTGTGCCATTGAAATTTATCATCTAATCTAATTTATCCTAATTACATATCTAAACCGATAAGTGGAAAATATCGGAAATAAATCGAAGCTGATTCTTTTTGAAAGAACAGTTTATTCTAAAGAGTTTCAGAAATACTCACCCAAAAGATAAATTCCATACATTTAAAAATGTTCATAACTTTTTATAGAAAAGAGTTACAATTATTAATTTAGTTAAAGCATTATAAGTAAAAGACTTCAAAGCAAATATTTACTTTATAATGAGGATATTTATATTATAATGTCCTTAATGAATAAGCTAAAACTTTTGAGAGTCCTTTTTTATCTTATTGAAAGGATTTCTAAGTATTCAAAGCTAATAAGAGTTAATTGCCTAATTTGAATATTTTCAAGGTATCCTGAAATTATTTCCTCCCGTATGCATTATAAAATACAATACATCAAATAATTACATATATTGTGCATAACAAACCCCCATTGAAGATTTATTTTTATTTCCTTGACACCAAATATAAAGAATACATAGAGATTTATTTTTTAATTCGTCTCTATTATCATTCCCCCTAAATTATTTATCGGCTGACATTCTACCTGTATTTTATTTTGATAAGTGTTACATTTGTGTTGATAAAAATCATTATATTTGTAACTATAATTATTAACATAATTTAGAAAAAAAAGATAAATATTTATTAAGGTAATTAAGAAAAAAGATAAAACAAAAGATAAGTCAATTTTACATTACATAATTTGTATATATAATACGCTTGTTCATTATATTTTTGAACCTTTTTAAAAAATCATAATATTATATAAGACTTTCGTCGAAAACAATAAATTAATTGATCACACAATATGTCGTTAGAAAATTGAGCAATAAGTTTGTATTGAAATAAGATATGAAATAAATAATATTGTCTTGGTATATTAAATAAAAGGACACTTAAACACAAAAAAAGTAATCTTGCTTTATTATAAAAAACAAACTGAATCGATTATTCATGATCATGAGGAGGTTAAAAATTCTTTACAGGAGGTTTATGAATTCATCACTACTGCAAAATCTCAGCTGTACAGAAATATATGAGTAAAATAAAGTTAGTAACAGGAAAGTTTTTACAAAACTTTTAAAAACAAATTGAGGAATTTTTCGCTAACAAACTATCATTTCATTTTTAAATTCTTGTTTTTCCAGAACATTGAAAATTTAATTAAAGAATTTTCAAAAATAAATTACAATTTACCACATCTGTATATATTAAAAATTATTGTTGAGTTAAGATTAAAATTTTGGAGAGACTGATTTTGTGGCATTTTTCAAAATTATTTGAGATGCACATTATAAGCGGTCTAGCGTTATTGTATAAAATTACCATTTTTTATCTATTTATAAAATAATATGTTATTATACGAGATTATAATAATACTTGATTCTACTATCCTATGAAGTTAAATATTTAATACAATAAAACAAGAACTGAGCATCAGAATTTCGTTAATCATAACCCTTTGAGCCAGAAATTTTTATTTATTTGTTTTTTGTTTAGAAGATTGGTATGTGACTTAAACGATTCACAAAGATCAATCAAATCAATTTATCTTCTTTAATCAACAATGTATAAAAGTTATTATTTTTATATTGAAATATCATTAATCTTACAATTTTTAGAGCTTGAGGAAGTACCTAGTGGACTAATTCTTATAATTCAAAATTTGTAAGAGAAATTCAACCAACATGTTAAATCTTTTTTGTAGTAAGCATTTAAAATAGTATTCAATTTAAATTATGTAAATAAAAGTGTAAACATAAAAAATAGGGTCATGCTTGGCAGTCTCAAGGAGTAGAAACACGCTGTGAAAACTTTGAAATTCAATTATTAGATTTCGCACTTCCTTTAGTTTCAGTGTTCTTCAATATCTATGCTAATAAATTCAGAGTCCGAATTTATTCCCAATTTAATTCAAGAACAAACAAAATAGGATAAAGAATCTCAAGATAAAAGGATACCATCTATAAGAAGATTAAACAATAAAATACTTCGTGTAATGATTTAGCAGTTTCCGAAAAAGATTTTTATCTTACACATTTCAGTTACCCAATATCAATTATTTTGTTATATAAGACAGAAAGGAAGAGAGGGTTCTCCTTTTTTTGCTCATTGATTAATAAAGGTGTTTCCCCATGCTCCACTCAAAATTATGTTTTGAGGATTGTTCAAAACTGGAAAGAATATAAAACTGTTCTTGTGGACGATGCAAATATGAACGCCATAATCACTCAAACAACATTGTGAGAATTTTGCGCTGGGTCGTTAAGAAGAGCAGTGTAATAACTGTACATACCAGACTGAGTTCTCCTCAGAACTCAGCTTAGCATGTACTCATTCAGGAGAGTTTTCCTCAGAACTCCAACAAATCACGCGCACTCTTCGTTCCCAGAATCTTTAATAATCATCATCGCTTCCAACCCCGTTCAGCTGTTCTTCTACTCTTCACATCCTTTTTAGGACAGACGGAACAGCGACATGGTGATTAGAGACATGACAAACCCCGAATAAGTCTTTTAAACAACTATATTTTATATACAGCTGTGCTCAAAATTTGATGGAAAAGCTACATTTTTTTGAAACAAGAACACAATTCAAATTTAATTTATTTAATCTTTTTCATTCCTGAGTTACAGAGTTTATATCAACGAGGAAGTACACAGAATTAGACGGCCAATCCTTGGACGTATTTAATTAAAATTTTCATAAAGATACATACTTTAGATCCAAAATTCTGAGCATTTTTCATTTATCTAACTCATTGTTCATTGGATATAGCGTTTATATATTTGCAGAAATACAGATTTTAACAGATTGCTTTACAGATTGACTGTCACTTTTTTTGAAGGTTTTGCTTTAAAACTGTCCTCATATCTAAATTTTATATAATAAATCTCTGTATCAATTTTATCTATCTATTTCTTTACATATTGAGTTGTGTTTACCCATACTCTAGCTGAAGAGATAAACATCTGCTAAATAAATTTCACTCAAAATTTGAAAGATATATATAGACATATTGTGTAAAAATGACGTATTAAAATGTCTAGCTAAGACACTTTTAATCGTGTTTACAGAGAGATCTTTATTTATCCATTGTTATATTTTATATTTTGTGTAAGAGAAATTAAAAGTAGGAGATTTCGTACAATGATATGCCATTCAAATTTGCAAACCATTTCAGAAATATAAATGCTTTTGAATGTTTAAAATGAAAACGGCTTTTAATCCCTATACATCTTTTCTGTAAAGGAAATAAAATGTTTGTGAAATCAGTATATTTGATATAATTTTGAGGCTGAAATATTTTAGAAACTTTTCGCTTAATGCATGAATTGAAAGTTCATGCTTGAAGAGAAAAGAAATATTTCCACTTAAAACATTATTCAACTATGAGCCTTTAGGATATAATATTAAATAATAGATTCTTTCATATATCCAAAGCTATTTCATGTATCCAAATTAATAATAAACGACATATAAATTAGCTTCAAAAATTGTTTATGTTAAAATAAGGAATTTTTTTTGAATACTCGGAAGAAAAATGCAGCAATCTCTCAAATTCTTTATATAAACTCTTTCATCTCAAATGCTTATATTCAAATTTTTAAAATGTAATAAATTCTTTAATTGGACAGATTCTTCATACAAATGATCATATGGATGTGAAACATTATTCATTAACTGAAGCAGTTCCTAATCATTTTTAATTGAGCTGACTGTTTGTTATGTAAATATATGTATTTATTGTGAAACTCTCTCTATCCTTCAGTGCACATACTCACAGAAAGGGAGAGAAACCAGATATAAAAATTTTGCAATAAAATCTTTTTATTTAATTGCTTGAAATTATTTTCAGCCCATGCTATAATCTTATTCTCCGTTTACTTTGTTTTCACACCCTGATAAACAATTAATGCGTTAATCTCCTATTCAATTTATTCTCTCCTTTATAACGGTTTTAGAACTGATATATTACGGATAAAAGTATTAAAAATTTGTTATTTATAATGGAAAACATTTATTGTCATAATTTATCTATTATTATGTTAAAAAATAATAAAAAAAAAATTAAACTAAAAAAAGTCAATGGTATTATTGAATTTTTTGTTTTTAAACAGAAAGTCAATATACGTATTAAAACCTGTTATTACAACCTTTCTATATACAATTTATATTATTATGCATCACATATATTTTTAAAAAGTAACAAAGAAAATTGAGATAGGACAATAATTCATAAAATTAAAAAGTGTAGGACCTCAGTAACTGTGAGATTTTGGCAAATGTTAAATTTTTCACTTAACAAGAACTGAATGAATGACGTAGATTTAAAAAATCCATTTATAATATAGACATATATAGAATTATAGAAACAGGAATAGAAAATAATCTAAATAATAACTTTTATGCAAAATATTTATATTAAAATTTTCGAACTAGTATTACATGGTTTATGTATGAATATTTTTTCATTTAATGTCAGATTTTCTTCTATGTAAAGTAGGACGATTAAAAAGGCTTACATGCCATTACTTACTTAATAAACAACTCGTTGCCTGGTTTGTCATTATTTCAAATTAAAAAAAGGATAGAAGAAATTTCATCATTAATTAAATAAGAATATAAACAGTGCGCAAGGAAATAATAATTCAAAATCTCTTGATCAATAGTTTTAAAGTAATGAAAAAACCTTATAATCGCTGAGAAAACGTTTTTCTTTATATATATATATATATATATATATATATATATATATATAT
>JAPMOQ010041062.1:3620935-3696962 GCA_026543055.1 Argiope trifasciata | reverse complement strand
ATATATATATATATATATATATATATATATATAATTGAATAATAGGCATAATATATCTAAAAGGCAATTAGGATAGAGCATTATGAAATAAAAGATTATGATAAAAATCAAATTGTATGAAATAAAGTCATTGCTCAAAAATTTGTTTTGAATATTATTATTTGACATTAAATGCTGAATCAAGTAACGATAGTATTAATCTTTCATAGATAAACACTAACATGCAGCAAAAATTAGAAGATATTCTTCTGGAGTTACTCTTGTTTTTGATGAAATACTCTCAATTTATAATTACAATGATATATTTCTATATTTTTAAGCATTCATTAGTGCTGCCATCTATGAAATACTTAAATAATTTTCGTTTGCAGGAAATTTTTAACTTGTGCTGCCATCTTTTGCTTTTACTGAAGAAGTCAAATTAAATATCAAAACAGGGCAAATATATTAGTATTTTTCTTTCTAAGTTTTGATTGTAGAATTTAATAATAAAAGTATGTTTAAAAGTGTAAAATAAAAAAAACCTTCTTTGTAATTTTTAATATTTCATGATTAATCGATGAAAATATGCTTCTAACCTTGAATGAAGCGCTGCCTTCGAATTATACATCGATATTTCCACTGTGACAGGGATTTGTTTCACTGTATTTATTTTCTTTACATTATTGATTTGTATTCACCATAAATCCAAAAAGGGAAAATTACTGATAAAAATAAGTATTGTATTTTGAATTGATCCAAATTTTTAAAATAGATTTTTAAAAAAGTTGTAAATATTCGGCTGATTTTATACTCATTTTGTTAAGAAATGAATATAAATTTAATCAATTATTTATTTAAATACTTTTTGAAATTAATTAAAAGCAAGTATCTTTTTAAAGAAATAGCAATACGTATAATTTTATTGCAACATGCTTATTAATTGAATGATAAAATGAAGTCATGCGAATTATTATTTCTATATTAATTTTTTTTTCTCATTTTAATTGATGTTTCCTGCAGTTCATTTTCTTTGTGTCTGAAAGAATATTTAAGCACCTTTTCCTCTTTACCAAAAAGGGAAAAAAAAGAAAAATTATTATTATAATTTTTAACTATTTACTATAAAGTATAATTCTTTAAAAACGCGACACAGATAAACTAACAGGAAGAAAAGACATTACGGTGGCGCCATCTAAGGAATAACTTTTTCACCAGAGCAGTTAATCGCCTATTTCAATGATGTTAACACTTAGCTTACACTCAGAGAATAAAGTCGTTTTGTTTCTTTGATGCGATTGAAGTTAAAATAAACTTGAAAAGCAATTTGCTTAGAACAAATAATATAAAATTTTTAATTATTAATTCATTCCGCATAATTTAATTTTTTTATATGCTCATTAGTAGGATATTTTTAAATGTTCATAAGGAATGCGAATTCAGTAAAGAAATACAACATACTCTTAAAATCTATTAAGCATCAAATAATACTATAATAATTATTCTGGAATTCAATTCTATTATATCTGCTTGAAATATGAAGTTTCAAATCTTAATCTTAATTGGAATTTTTCCACTGCTGTTCCGACACCAATAATTCTATGCATCTTCAGTGTTATGAACGATCAGACAGTTAGTGTAAGTTTCAGAGAGACAAATTTTATAAATAAAATATAAGGAGCATATATGGCACTATGTGACCAAAAATTATTGCAGAAACACCTGCATGGAAAAACACAGAACAGTAATGAAAGTTTTAACCCTGTACTGTGGAATATTGTGCCCAAAGAAACATTTGTTGAGCAGAAAACTCTTCGTGTAGGTACATATATTGATATTTTAATTTACAATCCTGAATAGACTGGTTTATTACCAGCATTTGTAAAATTAGGTATGCCTATTGAAAAAGAACAAGTTAAAAGTTTCATCAACATTGATACAGATTAGTCGATTCAATATGACATTATTCAGCATCAGTTCAGAACAACAGAAGAGCAACTAGAACGAGTAAATCTGTAAAGGATGATATAAAGGAAAGTCCAACTTATAAACCAGAAGAGCTTTAAATGCATTGAAAAATAATAATTTTGCTTTTTTTCAAAATAAAAACTTTAAAAGAATTTTCTGAAGAATTCAATTTTTGCATTTTTTTGCATTACCGTAAACACAATATCTCAACTTGTTCTGAATATATTTTTATTAAATTTTGTAGAATTAATGCTTTGAACAAAAAACTAAAATACAAATGATGTTTTATGCCTTGTACATTCATAGACAAATTAAACACATTTTTTTTTTCAAAAAAAAATCCCATGTTGTTTATATTTGCCATATCTCAACATATATTAGATATATTCGAAAGATTTTAGTTTAAAACATGCATATTGATTATTACAATTTTCTGCTAAAATATTTTTAACATCAACTTGTAATTTTTTTTTCGACTGTTGGCGTAACAGTTAATTTTTCTGTTTTTTTTTTCACTACAATTTTCCTTTTTTTTTCAAAATTTTATAAAAATATTTTTTTTATTTTTGCATATTTTTCCTTATTCTGTTACATATTCAAACCTAGAATAATTAGAAGCATTTGAAGCATATTTTTAAAAAAAGGTTCCGAACCCAGCCGGATACCTTCATTTAGCAGAAAAATAGGTGAGTATTTATATGCAGATTTACACAGCTAAAATTACATAAAAGACCATGCCCGGATATGCCCTCTTAGGGTAATATTTTCTAGAGATGCTGTTAGATTTTAGTGTTAGCAATT
Organism: Argiope trifasciata; assembly: GCA_026543055.1. NCBI lineage: Eukaryota > Metazoa > Arthropoda > Arachnida > Araneae > Araneidae > Argiope > Argiope trifasciata. The sequence continues at coordinate 3,694,214 of JAPMOQ010041062.1, read as the reverse complement.
ACATACAGAGAGCATACAATAATTTGTCCATATTATGAAAACTTACACACCGAATGACTGAATGTAGCTCTAATCTCTCACAGTGTGCAAATTATTATGAATTGCAAAAACTTTAAGGTGGTGAAGTTACATTGTGCACATACTTCTAAAACATATTGTAAAAAAAAACAATATCCTACATGTGCTTATCAACTCTTTATTTTCATATTTTCTCCAGCAATCTATGATCCGGTCTATCAAAACATTTTTTATAATGACTTTTACTTGTACTTCTTATGCATCGTTGTAATTAATTTGGATTTTAAAAAATTCCTTATGACTGAATAAATATAATATTTTGATGCTCTATTTCATTATTAACATTCGATTTAAATTATATTCATTTCTTGTTATTAAAACTTGATTGTGTTCAATCGTAGGAATTTCATAGATTGATTGAAGAATAACAAAATGCTGTATAATCAAAGAGTTAGCATTTAAACTTATTTTAAAAATATATATTGTTTAGATATGATTAATTAAAATGATTTAGAATTTTCTCCGACTTTTTTTTGTCAGTACATGTCATAACCAAATTAATTTGAAAGAACTAGTTTAAAGAAGGTAATTCACATTTTTATTTGCAAATATCTTAAAAGCGTTAGCCTTTGGTAATTTATAAAATATCTTCATTGGTGGAACGAAATTGCTTGGATTAAAGAAGATTAAATTCAAGAATATGATGATTCATTCTGGAAATTCACAGAATCATTTTAATCATATTAATATGATGAAAAATATATTAATATGATTTTGGAAATCATATTAATATTCAAATTTCTTTTGAAAACTATTTTATATGTTTGGATCTTTTCCACCGAAATATGTTTACAAACATAATATGATTACAAATATTAAAGAGAATTAGGGTCCTTAAGTGTTTCAAGACCCTCAGAAAAATGATGGAAATAATTATTACACTTTATAGCAATTCTTTTAAAGATTATTTATCTTAATTGGCGTCCTTTTTTAAGACCATGTATGGATTTATAGTATAAAAACTATTCTCAGGAATTTAAAAAAAAAATTTCAGACTGCCATCTCTTGGTGCAAAGAAATTTACTTCATGAATGTTGGATTTTAGTAGAATTCAGTCTTGTCAAACAATTGCTATTCAGTTAATACTTTTATTGAAGTCAGTAACTGAAAATATTTTGAATGGTTTTATTTATTCATAATTAATTAAAATTCCAAGATGAAATTCTAACATATTGTGCTGGGCTGTTTCATTGAATACGAAACATAAAAATATTTACTTTTGAAAGTTAATGATTTTTTGGCAACGCTTTTACTGTGGAAAGTGTGGATTTGGTGAAGTTCATTTAAAGGATCTATCGATATTCTGTTAAAATGACAACACTGAGAGCTATACGTTTATAGTTTAAGTAAGATAATATTTATTTCAGAAAAAAAACTCCGCTTATAATTTTTGGATAATTAAACTTATTAGAAAGTTGTTATCAAGAGAGGGAAAACAAAATTCTTATGTGAATATCAGTCCATAGAAATATGTGACATTGTAAAACTTTCACTATTTAAGCCAAACAAATAACTTGAGATAAAAATTTTCATTAAATTATTTAAGAAAAAATAGCATTATCATCTTCATCTTCCTTTTCTCTTTCACTGTGATAAAAATAAAATGGACTAGACCATGTGCAAATTCCGTTCTAAAATTGTACAATTCTTTATTTTAAAAATACGTTAATACAAGTAGTAAATCAAAAGATTCAGTTTGAAACGTTTATTTCCAACAACAGAAAATAGGCAGAAAACAAAATGTCATGAAGAATAGAAGTTTATTTATTTTTTTGTAATAATTCTAATCCTAATCGTTTTTGGAGCTTATTTTTTCTTGAATGTAATTTTATAAATAAAGTTTAGAAATTAGTTTTAATTTTAAAATAGAAATATAATGGAACGAAAAGATGACATTCAAGTTTTGTTCTCACTCACATAGAATAAGTAAACATATACTGTTGTATATTACAATAACATTACTTACGGTTTATTATAGTATATTGCAAAATTCTTATAAATATAAACCAGTGGGAGTTCTTATCTCAAAACTTTCTCACATATTTTCTGATGCAGGTTTTACCCCGCCCTTTTTCTTCTCAGGATAAATTTGTGAGTCTAGTATAAGGCCTAGGTCTTACCTTAAGTTTTCCTCTCTGATAAGAAGGCTAGGGCCGCTTATGCTCTTAGCGAGTAAATGTTCGAAGTATTGATCTCCAGCTTGAATCTATCATTTTTACCTGATTTATACCATATTCTCTAACAGCCGTTTTGTGGTTAACTTCAGTATTTCGATTAATACACAAAATAAATATGAAATTTGAATCCTTTTTCCCTACAGATTAAATTAGAAACTACAATTGCAGTCATAAGATCGCCCACCAATTTTCAGTTATTCAAATTGTTGCCTTTCTGGCTTAATGTGCTTACATAAACCTAACCGACGAGCGTAAAGAAAAACGGATGGCTATCGTTTTGACAAACCTGTTTCAAAATTCAAAGATAAGCTACATTTTAGATTTAATCTGAATAAATCTTATTTACATTATATTTTACGTTCAGCAATTATCGTGTTCCCTTATACTCGAGCAGCTGAACAGACCGAATTTTAGTATAATTTGTCGTATATTTTGTCTAAAGATTCATTTAAAACTTTAAATTTGGTATACAGTCTATGTATTAAATTTTACCCGCCTTGCTCTAAGTATTTCACAGCCAGACATACATAATTCCAAAAAACGTAACACCAAAACATTATGCTGAAATCATTTTGGAAATTAGCAGGCAATACTACCGTAACAATTTAGACATGCAACTTGCACGTTATCTCCAATCTATTTCTGTTTATTATTATTTGACTCGATATTTAAAAAACGCTTGACATTTTCCTATATATAATTTGAATCCTCCATTATGTCTGCACATACAATTTTAACATTTTGTGTTTGTGTTTTTTAATTATGTAAAGGAATAATGAGAAAATCATTGGAATCTAGTTTAGAGTGTCGTTTTATTTCGCATTGAATGTCAAGTCACTGATAAAGATGGCTGACTAGTTTCTTCATGTGTACAACCGATCATCTTGCCATCACTGAAAATTGCAGAATCAAATGGACTGACCAAATACTGCAAAATATTTAATGTCAACCATCTTTATTTCTACTTTGGAAATGCAGTATCCTTGATGAGGGATTAGAAACTGAAGAAATTTAGAGATAATGCAAATACTAAAATCCTATTGTAATATTCAAAATTCTCGCTTTATTTCTAAAATATAAGCATACCGTTTATAAGTGAAAGCTTATAGCTTATTTTGAAAAAAAAATTTGTTTTGTGTGGTATTGTTATTATAAGAGTAAAGATATTTTATTGGAAAAATTATAGAGCTTTGTTTGTATATTATTAAGTAATTTTTTAAAAAAAACTGTGATGGAAAATTACATTATAAATGTACCGGCTTGGTTGAGGAATCCCATTTCAAGAATGTGCTTTCTATGTAACACTCGCAAGAGAACGCCTGCGTAGTTATTTGTAGAAAGACTTTTTAATTAAAGAAACCGTGTTTATTCGCTAGAAATATTTTATTGGAAGTTTTTTCCAAGCTTCGTTTTCTACAATTAATAATATCCTTAACTTAAAAAATAAAAGGGAAGACATGAAGGACGCAATGTCTTTTTCAGTCTCAAAGAAATAGTTGATTCTTTTTCAACTGTACTTTCCTAAACTTGGAAGTTTTTGAAAGCTTTTCATTTTAAGAAAGCAGATTCCTTCCCAAAATAAATTTTAACTCAAAAGAATTGAGAGAAAATCACAAAATTGTATGATATGGCCTATCGCCTAACAGATCAATGAAAGAACATAAAAAATTCCAAATCTTGTTTATCATATTTATTTAGATTAATAAAGCCCAAAAAAGTTTGTTATACTTAAATTTAAAAGTAAATGCTCAAAGTAAGTTAAAATATTTAAAAAAGTAGAATTAAAAAAATTTGGTAATTTAAAATTATTTTAATATTAATAAATCTTATTTCATAATATAATATACAGGAAGTCATTAAACTGCACGGAATATAAGAAAAAAATTATTCTTTATTAAATAAATAAACGTACAGAATATAAGGTAATTAAATATGTTGGATTTTAGCAGATGAGGTGCAATGTAATTAGTTGCATAATAACTGATTTATTATGCTTAATTAATACCAAATATAAGAATCCTCTTAATTGAAAGGCTATGCATTGTATAAAATTTACTTTTAAGAGAAATATTAACCTTCGAAGGCCATCTTCTTTGCACAGAATATTGGTTTTCTTGATTAAGTATTCAAATATATTTAATTTCTTTAAAACATCATCTTGTTATTTAGAAAGATTGAAAAATATAATTGTAATGGAATTATTCCACTGTAATTTGTTATGCATGCTAAAAAGGGTTATATACTAAAAAATAAAGGAAATTAAAGTCTAATTGAAGCAAAATAGAATAAAAATACTACCTTCGGTGCAAAATTATTGTGCAATAAAAGGAATTTTTCTCTTAAATTCAACATCGTCGAAATTACAGGATTGTATGGTATGATTGAACAATGAAATTAGTTTGAATTCCATCATAATAATGATAACGGTAAATTTAAAAATAAAATAAAATTAGTATTGGAGTAAAACTAAGTATATTTGAATTTGTTTTGTATATTAATCTTTCTTGATGTTAATTACGTTTATTTCTTATTGTTTTTATCATAATATTTCGTTCCTATTATCATTAGCCTACTTTTATCTTAATTGGCAAAGTTCGCCTTTATTTTACTTTTATTACCGTTAATGGCAACAATATCTTTGATCATTTAAAAAGACTTTATCATTACAAAGCTACGAGCTAATATTTCTTCATAAATGTATTTGATTTTTTGATTAAATAAATTTATGTGTATTGTATAAGGTCTCGCTATCTTATCTTCTCGTTCTTAGCCAATTAAATATAAGGTTCTCCTTTTGAGTTTTAGGAAAATTTAAAATAGATAATTGAGAAATCCTATTTTATGTTTACAGAATATAAAACCCTCATCTTATTATTCATTTCAACTTTGAAAAGTAAACAACGCGCACTACTCGCAACTAGAAGAACAGTTTTGATTCAACCGCAGTAACTTTGCGTTGCCAAGAGTTTAAATCTTCATAAAGAAAATAAGCAAATATATTTTAAAAGAAATTTACAATGAAAGTATAACTTTTTTGATTGAATTTTTGAGAAATGGAGATGAGTATTTATACTTTTTTATACAAATCTTTTTTCCCCTGATATTTAAAGAATCGTGCTTTTAAATTGCAAGAGAAAAGCTTTTATCAACAGTTCAAAACCCAAACCTAATTAAGAATGAAGTATATGTTTTGTGTTATTATTAATATGTAAAGAATATATTATTATTAAAATAATTCTTTTAATGGAAAAAAATCAAAATATAATTTTTTAATTATAATTTCATTTGTTAATTATTTCATATGAATTTCATATTTTCATTTCAACTTTCGTTTTTTTGCATGCTGAGTAATTTGTAGTAGGTTTCTTCCAGTAAAAATATAATTTTGTCTTATCACTGCCAGATGAAATTTTGATTAAAAGCACACCATATCACCAATTTAACAACTAGAAAAGTTAATTAGTAGGTCACTAAATTTGACTATTTGCACATAAATTTAACAACTGAAATTCTGAGCTTCTCCGTAAAATGAGCAATTAACAACATTTGTTGTCTAAATTATTAATATCAGTCGATTTCTAGTTCACTAATTTAATCTTATTATAGCTACTTCAAATTGAATTAGAAAAAGTATGCTATTTGTGACGTAATTTTGTTTTTCTGATAATCATATACATTTTTTCTTTAATTAGGATAAGTGGAATTACATAGAAAATGCTCATTTTCCAAAAATAAGTCTTTATTTTTTCAGCAAATTACTCTTATGGGTACGTTACAGTTGCTCATAGTAATGAGTCACTAAACTTTCAATGAGGATTGAAAAACATTCAATGATCATCTAAGAAACGTCGGTAAAGGCCCGCCTTCGCACTCTAGAGGCAGCTCATTTGTCAGGCAAAGAAGGAAGAAGGCAACAGTTTAGGAAGTCATTAGTTCTTAATTGTTCAAAATATCACACCCGCGGAGAAACAACAACAACTGTTCTGAAAGAATGGCGCTCATTCCAATAGTTCATTTTCTAGTGATAATTATATAATCCCTCCCGTAACTACATTCCCCTTTTACGTCCATTAGCGTTTTTCATTTCTTTCAACGAAATTCCGGAAGAAAAAAAAAGAAAAAGGGGGAAAAAAGAAAAGAGGTAGATAGTATCCACCATTTATAAGAAGGGCCGTGGGCAAAAACAAAAAGAAAAGAAACGAAGAAAAAGAAGGGAGGAGGAGAAAAAAAAGGAGAGGGATTCAACTTACATAATGAAAGGACCAATAGATTATCGTCATTATCCCAGTTACAGTGAACACTGTTCTGAATATGACAAGAACAGCGTTATCGGAAAAATAATTAAGTTTCGGAGTTCGATCGCGATACAAAATAAGTCCTTTTATATGCGAGCATTGTTATCGAAGGGACGGAACTTTTGTTAATTTGACACCGTCGACCATTCATGCGAATGTCTGCATTGAAACGAAATGGCGTAAAAATACCCATTAAGCAGTAACACTTCGCGGGTCGAAAAATAGGACAATTTTCGATCGGGTAAATAATGCTGCAGCTTTCGTTGGCAGAGGTAAAAAAATTTTTTCCCACTGTCTCAGAGGATCAGGGCTTCTATGATAAGGGGGTGCTTCGGGAAATGACGTCTTTAGAAGTTAATATTGGTTATTGCAGACTGAAATGTCTGGAAAGATTAAAGGGTGGTGGAAGAAATAGGGAAAAGTCTTTTCTCTCAGAAAGCCGACTTGACGCTTGGGGTGTTTTGTGTACCGTGTCAGACGCCCGCGAGAAGATGACGGCAGCTTTGAGAAGTTAATGTAGAAGGAAAACAGAGCTCTTTGATCTAGATTAAATAAATTGAAAAGGTAGATATTTTTCTGCTTGTTAGCTGTTATCCAATCAACGGTTAATATGAATTTTCCCCAACGTGTAAATATTAAGTAAGTTTCACAGGATTATTTCGAGTCTGATTATATTTAAGTAAAAAAGAAAAAGACACGTGTAAAGCATATGAGTTTTAGGACTTGCTATTTATATATGTCTGCATCCTTAATATTGAAGACTGGGAATAAAAAAAAAAACTCTAGCCCCCACAACTTGTTGAACAATATTATTATATTGTTCTGTATTTAGTAATCTTATATAATATTGCGAATATTGTTTAATGTAGTACAATACATGTGGGCTACAACGACTTGTTGTATATACATTTAAAATTATACGTATCAAGAGCCCGTTATTTACCAATATTATTTAATGTTACTTTTAAACAATTTCTGTATTAAGCAATTTTTTTGCCGCCTAAAATAATATTTCTAGCTATTTCTGAAGATTTTTTGATCTTACCGTTGTGAATTGTTGGTTCCCATCCCCTTTTCACACCAGTAGTGTATTTTAATTTACAGGATATATGAAACCAATTAAAATCAGAAATAAATAGATAAAATATCAAATGAATTATTTTTAAGAGCATACAATGATATATTTTTTCTCAAAAAATTTTAATATTCAAAATTTTGGAGTTTATGTTTTTGGTTCACATTTATTGCTTTATAATTTATATTTTCATTAACAAATCCATGGATTTCAACATTTGTTTGTTTTATTATACATTCTTGTTTTTATGTTGCGATTGTAACCTAACGTCGTAAATTTGAATCTTATTAGCAATGACATGAGGCTTTGTAAACCACTTGTATAACAGTCCCCTATACCAAAATAAATGTTCAATAAATTAAATTAGTATTAAATTAGAAATATGTTTTCCTTTAAAGAGTTTATTATTCCATTTCAAATTAATTAATCAGCTCTATACTAAAATACAGCCTTTTGTCAATTTGATTCCCTTGTGTGTTGATTGCCAAATTGTTCTGGACATCGATCAATCCATTTAACCAAGGCCAATTTACCCAATATCGCAAAAGTTAGTAAAAATCGAATTAAGTACTGCAGTTAAGAATATGTGACTTAATATGTAACATCCAATAATTTGAATATCTAGAAATATTGTTCTAAATGTAAAATTATGAATGGAAATACGCTATACACAACTTTAATCGTTAACTAATCTTATTCTACTTGGATAATCTCTTTGACAACAATATTAATATCATTGATTTTGTCATGTCTAACAAATTTGATTTAATACGTCTTACACCAGTAAAATACTTATTTTAAATTATACTTGGGTGATACGATTATTCTTATTTGCAATGGCTTATTGGCAATTTCCATTATTAGCAATGTTTGCAAAATGGCGAAATTAACTGGTGAATATAAATGACAAAATTGCACTAATTGTTGGAACTATATTTTTGAAATGCTTTAAGTTTCATCATCCCTTGATGCAGGGATGTGATTAGGGGTAGGTAATTGATAATGTATTTAGGGATTATGAACGTATTTGAAAATAAAATTTAAGAAAATCAATAATATTTGAGCAATGAAATGAAGTTTTTGAGATTTCTTTTAAATTATCATTATAGCAGACAAGCTATAATGATAATTTAAATATGGATATTCAACTGTAAAATCTTTTAAAACTTCATAAAATCAGTCTAAAGTCAGGGGCTGGGATGTAAGATAGTGGATCTTGCCTAATTATTTTAAATATATAAATATGAAATAAATGAGAAACTAATGCATAATAAAATAAAGAAGTGAAACTTTAATGCATTATTATATTTGTTCTTTCACAAAAAGGTAATATTCGCCCAGGAATAAGCAACATATTTGACATTTTTATATTTCTTATAACAACTGATTTCACTTAAAAGTATCAATGGTTTTATCATGAATTCTATTACTACTTCTACTTTTGTATAAAACCATTCAAACCTAACATTTTCTAGCAATAAATTAAATAAATCAATAAATAAACCAAATAAAAATATGCTTAGTCACAAGCATTTGACAATATACATAGTCACGAACATTCAGTCGTCCAACATAATTTTTGGTCATCTAATATTGCCAAACAAAATTATACGCAAAGTCATTCAATATTCGTCTTCGCCAATTTTAATATCATGAATTATAATCTATGAAATTACTACAGCATTTAGTGCTCGTAATTGACAAAACTCCCATACATAACTTTGCATCTTACTGTTTGAGCTTTAAGCATAATTTTTATTTATTCAACGTTCCAGTCTCACAGGGGAAGTTAGAGATTCGTAATTGATGATAGGAATCTTCCGGCATGGTGGTTGGTTCTCACCACTCTGGAGAAAACACGAAAAGAAAGGAGCGTGGAGCCTCCCATTGATGACGGGACGTACTTCTTTAGGAAAGGGTTGTACCATGGCTGGTGATGGCCATTGTGTCTCAACCACAATTCTCGTCAGTGTTGCTGCCATAGCGGTAAGGTCATCGGAGTTTTTTTTAGTGTGTGTGTGTGTCTTTCGATGGATTGAATTAGTCAGTTTGTGATTATTCAGAATTCCATACTTTATGCTACTGCTTATTATCCCTTTATAATATACTGGTCACATTTCTTTAATATTTTACAGAATTACATAAATTAGTTTCAGTTCAGCAGTCTAAAATTCATTTGTTTACCAAACTTTACATTTTATATTGTTAAGGTTAAAAGACTTTAAACTTTTCTTTGAAGTTAGATCAATTCAGCAATATTTCAACAGGAAAAGATTATCTTGAAAATATTCAGAAATAATATCACAATGATAGTTTGCCAGAATTTTGCATGCATATTAAGAAAAAAATAAAGATTTGAAAAAAAAAATCCTGAAATCCCCTTGAAGAGTGTAAACAACAACAATTTCCCCGTTTCTTTAATATCTTTTCAACCTCCATTTCCCATTTTATTGCCAGCACTACATTTTCTAAACACTTTCTTACGGAAGTGTGAAAATTGCACTTAGGGAAGCAACGAACCATCCCAACTGTAAAAAGTTGACTTCCGAAATGGAATGCAAAAAAATAACAAAGTAACACTAATGTCAAAAGGAGATAACATTATTATTAGATATCTAACTAGCATTTACTGCTGGAACATTATTCTCAGTTGTCTCCTGCAACTTGTTATTTGTGCTTCATTAAGCCCCAAAAAAGTTAAAATGCTAATTTCTTTCTCCGTGTATTTTACCAATAGAGAAAAGGAGAGAGAAAAAAACTCTTTCTCCACTCATGGTTCCATTTACCCGCAAATGTGCGAAATTTTTCTCTTTTCTACGTTTATCAAGGTTTTTGTTGTTTCTCGCAGGAAACTCATTAGGTGAGAGAAAAATAGTGGAATAGTTCTTAAGAGTGCATCATTTGTTTTAGAATGCGTTAACGTTTGTATTACGATCTGAAAATAAATAGAAAAGTGCTATTTCATGCTTTGTTGACTAAATTTTTAAGTTGAAATCGATTCTAGTTGGAAATAGTTAAAGAAGTGATGAGATTTATGCAGTGAAAAAAAATCCATATACATACGTAATATATGACTGTTACATTTGATATTTGAGTAATAAATATCATGTTATGAATGCAATCATTATTTATGAAAATAATTTTATTATTATTTATATAAAAAACTAGTTGCTTTCATCATAAAATGAAGTAATAGCATTTATTTCATGAAATATTTCATTTCTAATTTATGTATTGTGATTTGAGTTGTGACTCGTTGTTGTAGACCAAGTTTAGAACTATAGATCAACTCACTCAGGAAAAAGAATTTTAAATGAAATCAAAATTAATTTAATATGTTAGAATAACTCCATTAATTACACACACACACACACACACACACACACACACACACACACACACACATCTAAATATCAACTGCATGATATTTAGATATCATGCAGTTTGAAAATCTAAATAAGATATGTTATTTTTCCTTGCAGATAATATGTTAAAAATATACAATTGAACAGAAATGGTTATAAATAATTTAGCATGAAAAAGAGTATCAGAAAATTAATGCAATATTTTAATTTTCCTCATTTGTAAAGTAAAGTGAAGTCAATCCTATTTTAAGAATTACATGGCAGTTGATAACTTAGGGTTAATAAAACGGTTTATATAATAGAACGACGCGTTTTCATTGTTGAACAATATTTTAAAAATAAGGGAGGCCTGGTGTTCACATTTCGAAAATTTGAGAATTGGCCCCAGGAATTGTGTGAGTTAACAGCAGTGGATTTCTTTGCATGGGGTCAAATCAAACTTCTATGCTGACAAGCACGCATGTCACGACGGTGAAAAAGAGTATAAATGTGCTATATAAGCCATAGAGGTCTTTTGCCCTATGTGTTTTTCCGTACAAAAGCCTATCCTGTACACTTTACTATTCAATGAAAATAGAAGAATTTAAAGGAAAAATAACTATGTTTTTTTAAATTCGAAATTTGCGTTAACACGTTGTTTTATCGTGCAACATTCTTTTTTTACTAACCCTTAACTTTCAGCTGCCAAATGGCTTTTTTAATAGGGCTGCCAAAACTTTGCTGCAAGAATGGTGGAAAATTCAAATTTTGTCGACATTTTGAGACACTCTTAGTATAATGATTGCGAATATTTCAGAAATAATCTTTCGTATAATAAACAAATTCAACAAAAATTATTTTTGTGTGCTTACTGAAATTAAAATGGAAATTAAACATGCGTCTAAAATAATCTTTCGACCTTAAAAATATGTTTTAGAAAAAAAAATTAAATGTTTATAATAAATAAAATAAAAATGTTTAAAAGTTAATATGGGAATTAAAATTTAAAATTTAATACAAATTATATGTATTTGTAATTAGTGGAATATACTAACTTTATTATATTAAAACTGAAGTTTAAATATAATCATTTTTTCATCGAATTCTTTAAAAGTACGTACAGTCCCAGTTAAACAAAAGGATAACTGTAAGAATCCTCGCTCCTTTTTATAAGCTCATTTAAACCATGTTACCGTAAATAAAATTCTTTATTTCAAAATTATTTGCAATGAAGTGCACTTTTGGAAAGGCATTGCTAAAACATATTTAAAAAGAACTAAAATTTTCATATTCATTAATACTTCTATAATTTTAAATAATTTAATATAACTAAAACCACTTGGCGGCATACATTTAGAAATGGCAATATGGTCATTCTCATCAGAATTACGAAAAATTCTCTTTGACATCTACTTATCTTTTTTATCTAACTTTTTTGTAGAATTTTTAGATACAGTATTATGTTAAAAATACATTTTATAAATGTTAGACGCCGTTTAGATACTTTATAATTAGTGTTACATTTTTTTTTTAATTTTAGAAATAAAAATCAAGCAAAATTAGATGTTCCTTTATAATTTAGATTGTGTGAATAACTTTTTATCTATATTGGAAAGGAAGCAAAATTAAACCTTTCATATAAAATATTTTTGATTATAAATGCACGTAAAAAATTAAAACACCCTTACAAAATATAAATTGCTTTTATTTACTTATTACATTCTCTTATCTGCTCACTCACAATCAGCTAGCATGTCATAAATAATGTTTTATAATTAGCAAGTTTGTTACGTATTATTATAAGTTTTTGAAAAAGAATTTAATCCATATCATTATGTTTATATTTAATGATTTCACATAGAGTCTGAACAATTAATCTAACTAAAGAAACAGAATAAGATATCTTCTAATTAGGAATTACACATTATTTCCATTTAAAAAAAATTATTTGCATGCTTTTACTTCTAAATTAAAAACTTTTCAGCTTTTAAAGGAAAAGAACATTTGTTAATTAGATTTTTAAGAAGAAAACAAATTCAGTGTCTATGCTCTATTTAGTCTTCGTTAATATTCCTTATTAATGAATTTAATACTAAAATTTTCTTCTTTTTATTAATATAATTTGTTGCTTAAGATTATATTCAATATTTTGAAAGATTATGAAATTAAAATTTTCTTTAGTCTGACAAAATCTGATCATAATATTATCTTGATTTTAAAGAAGAGATTTTAAAGAAATGTATATAAAAAAATTCATTTTAAATTAAAAATGCTAATTTGCGATTAAATATCTATCTATATGCTTTATTTTTATTATAATATGCTCTAAGATTTTATCATTTCTTTAGGTAAAAATTACAGAGACTAGATTTTGTTCTTACAGATCTGTTTCAAGAAAAATAAAATATAGATTACTTAACATAAATGCTATATTCATGAATATATTTATAAGAAAAAGCCACAACTATTATCGAACAGCATGGCACCTGGAAAGTTATCATGACCTTTAGACGAAGTATAAGTTTTTAGCTCTTTGGTAAGTACAGTAACTAAGATGAGATTTGATTCCAGACTTTAAGCATTCTTGATGGATTCAAAACATATTAATCTAAAGTATGACATATATTTACTTGTTTCTTCTTTTATATCACAGAGTTTGAACAACGAAAATATTTTCAAAACTTTCCTCAAACGTAACAAATTATTTTTCGAATGAGACACTTTTTGGCAACAAAATATATGGTCACACATAAAAAAAGAGCTGAATTATTTCTACAATTTCTTTTAGTTTTAATGCAGCAAAAGACACCATTTTTTTCCTTTTTTATGTTAGTTTAATTATTATTATTATTGTAATCTTTGTGGTGTCATTATATACACTTACAACTTAATTTAATTAATTTGGATTTGGACATAGCATGGCAAATAACGTTGATGATTATGTTATGGTTTTATAGGAAATCCCTCAACAGATATTCCCCAAACACCAAAACAATTTCGTAAGGGCAGTTTGATATTCCAAATAAATTAAAATAAAAGATTCACTATAAATGAGCTACTTATATGGGACGATTGCAGAAAATTATATATTTCCGACAGATCTTAAATTTGTTGATTAATTAATTTAAAAAAATTAGAACGCAGCAAAATGCTTAAATTTTTGGTTTATATTTTTAATGTATTTTTCTGGATGTTTGTTTTAATTTTTACAATTACCATATTTAAATATTTATCTTAATTATTCATGTTATTGGATATAAATTTTATAAATATAATTACTTGAATAAATATTTAAAAGATATAAAATAGTAAAGAAATAATACAAAAAACTGAAATGAAAGAGTTAACAATTTAAGCAAAAATAAAATAGCCTTCATTTTAAATAATTTAAATATGAATTAGATTATTTAAACATATTTTACTATCCTTGATATTTTTGATATTTATTTGTATTTAATTCCCTAAAGCTATATTTGAATGTTGGAAATCATCAAAGATATGTTTAAAGAGCAGAGGAATAATATAGATCTTATTTACATAACTATATAAATTTATATTATGATAAAAATAACAATAACACATCCAAACTTCTAGCCTGCATTAAGTTTTTTATAACGGCATATAAATTTTAATTTTCAAAGTAATTACTCTAATTTAAATGTTAGTATCTTAGCACTACATGCAGTTATTTAAAAATTCTCTCTCTCGTCTTATTATTCCTTTCTTTTTATGCAAATTAGGGAAAATTCAAACACTGAGGATGAATTCAGTTGCTAAACCATTATATATTTTTTACTTCATCTGATATTAAGCGATTAATATTTTGAAATCTTATATACAATAAAATTAACTCTTTAACATAAGCTAATTCGAATGTTCTGTACTAATATGAAGATAATTTACACAGGACGACAATAGTATTTCGCATCTTTTTTTTTTCTTATGACATTTAAATACAATATATTTTGAAGCTTTACGAACTTAATTATAATTCTTATGAGAATGAAACAGATAATTATATCATCATTCTGGATTTTTTTATCAAGCATTGCGATAAATATTTGTGTGCAAAAATCACGATATCCTAATAGATTTTTTATAATAAAATAATGTATAAGTTATTAGCAATAATATGAAGTCTATTTTTACATGGTTAAAAGTTGTTAGGCAGAATGATATTAGCTAAACATAAAAATTAATTAAATTAGTAAATGCCTTGTAACAGTTTTATCGAATTATAAAAGTCCATGCTTTGTTATTATATTTTTAAATAACTATGAAGCATTTAAATGAGTTAAGCAGCCTTTATTTAATATTTTGTAATATATTTTACTTACAAATAACCTATTTTGATGAAGAATAATTTGAAAATATTCTATTAAAAATAAAGTTTATTTTGGTATTTATTCATCTGAAATGATAAAGAAATTAGAGACTATATACGCTCTTTTGCTATAAAGGGATTTCATTTAAATAATTAATTAACATACATTCGAGTACTGTTTACAGAATATTAAGCTTTTAAGAATTAAATAATCTCCATCTTTAATACCACCAGAATTAGCATATTTAACTAAATGTAACTTACAAATTCAGCAGTGCATGGATTCATCATAATACGTCAAGTGTTTAAAGTTTCTTGAATCCATTGCTCAGAGATTTGCCTTGAAGGAGAACGCTCCTTCTCTTCGAAGAGTTAATTTAAATGACAAAGTACTCTAACATTTGGATCTAGGTGCATGTTTTCATGGTCTAGCAAACAAAAGAATTCGAATAAAGATCGAATGATTTTGACGTGAATTGAGAATTATTCAATATATTTTGCATTCAGTCTAAGCGATTCTTTTGTAGTATTACTTACACAAATATGCTGATTGCCCTTTGAAGATGTGGATGTCTCACGATTTTTAAATGTTAAGTTTTCGAAAATCAAAAGAATGCTGTTTCGAATATTTCTGCAATCTCACCGTCAGCTATTAAGGTATTTATCATTTTAGAGGAATTTGTAGGATTCGGTGTATGATTGAATATTTAAGATTGAACTATCTATCCCAGATAAATTTGGTTTCAAAATTAATCTCTGTTTATTCTTTGAACAGAGTTAAACAGCATTTAAACTTTACTCAAGAATATTCTTTTTTGTCTCTTTGTAAACGGATGTTTTAGCATTTTTCTTAATTATCATCGATTTGTAAGATTTTAAACTGTACACTTAAATTATTTGAGAATAAACATTTTGAGAGAAAAATATAAATACAATTTAGATAAAATACCCTTTCTCTTTTTATTAGCATGCAAACAACAAAACAACTATGAGATGAAAAGCATGATGAATTAATTCGTTTTAAAGTATGCGTTTTCATACCATACATAATATTTTTGAATAAATAATTTTTACTTCCGAATAAGGATACGATTCAATAGTGAAAAAATTTGAAAGTAAAACTTTGTTATAGAAATTGTCACAGAATAAACAAAGTAGTTGATAAATCATGAGCAGAATCGAGTTAAAAAAAAGCTTTCAAATTTAGTTTTAATTATGTTAATTGTATTCAATTTGATAGATTGCAGGAATTTAAATTGTTTGATTTGCTTTAGATAAAGGTATATTATATAGTAGAAAATAAAGAAACGAACAATCAAGTAAAAATACAAACTATACTTTTTCTTAATTTTAAATATTATTATTGTCAAATGAAAAAAGCAGATTTAAAAGCGAATAAAGATAAGAGTAGAAACCAATAAGTAATTAAGTAGTTATCAACACATTCTCAAACGTGAAAACTTGTGGTATCTATCGGTAAAGAATAATATGGTATAACATAATTCACTAACTGAAATTTCAAACAATTCTTCACTCATAGAATAATAAATCGGTTATTTTTGTTAAAAAAGATATTTTTCAATTTGTAGAATAGCTATTATTTAATAGCATTTCCTAAAAGATAAAAAACTCTTTCTTTCTTAAAAGATTGCAAATATTACTCGTCATCAAATATTCATCCATAAAATAAATGAACTCGGCAATCAGTAATTATTTTTAAATGCACATATCAATTTCTTAGATTAGGATACTAAAGATTTATAAATTAAAAAATCACAAGTCGGAACAAAAATGTCTATTATAATATTATTTACATAATAAAATATAACAATCTGTGCAAAAACACGAATCTAAATTCTATTTTTAAGAAAGCTTTGATTTCATAATATTTTCAAGATATAAACTACTCTTAGTACATACAAAAAATTATAGACTTCCGTTTTGAAACAAAATTTATAGCCCTTTCCATGAAATATTGTTCTATAAATTTATTTTTATTGAGTTGACAGGTTAATAATATATTTTATATACATGGTTTCAAAAAATATTTTAAATTTATATAGTTACTGTAAAATTCATCATTCAGACACGTTAGGAACAATGAATTGACGAAAACATTAACATATTGATACTATTTTATACAAGATTATAATTTATAACTGTTTACGGACTAAAAAGATTTTTTATGCATAGGAACAAAAAGTCCTTAAATCATTTTATGAGATTTTAAAAACTTTTTTATCTCTTTTTTAAAGAAAATACTCTAATGATGATAATATAAAAAGTGATGTTAATATTATAGGAAGAAAGAAATCGAAACACAATGTGTGGCTTGGATACAAATTATTTTAGCTTGGCTTCCAAAATACTTATTGACTGCTTAATATTGTAATAACTATTCGTTAATTATGAGGTAAAATAAACATTATTTGACTATTTAAGAACTTAATAATAACGAATAAAAATTGTACAGCAATGTTGAAATCTTGAAAATGGTCTAGAATACAAAGTAAGTCTTTAAATTTGTAGAAATTTGTAAAATCCAGAAAATTAAGCAAAAAAAAAACCTAATTGCAGAAAGCATCAATAAGTCATGATATTTTTATGAGAAAAAAAAGAATCAAAAACAGTCGATAGGTGGCTTTTCGTACATAAGTAAGAGAAAATACACTCAAATAACAAAAATAATGTTACAAAATAATTTCTTATAATTGCAGTATGTCCGGTTGTATATATATAGCTCTCGGAGGATTGTATCTTTTAATTCTAACAGATTAATTGAACGAAATCAATACTTTCAGAATTTTAAATTTCTGCACCTGATTCCGACTCTATTTTTTCCATTTCAGCAGCAAGACGCTCAGAACATTAAAGCCTTACATTTGGAAGGACAGATTTAACACGATTCATCCACTATTCAGTTTCCACAAATATTTCAATGAGGTATGAGGCCTGCCATTGTTAAAGAACCATTTTTCAATCTTCATATTTTCTGATGTCTAAATTTAAACATGCAACAGTCGTTGGTGCATGTAATACAGCTTCACATACATATTTCTCATTCAGCATCCTTATTCACTTACAGGACAAGCATTGGAGAACTTATTCTGGATCAAGAGTGTAAGCATTTATAATTGCTTGTTTCATTTGCATATTTTCAATTAAGTCGTTCATATCAATACAATCTGGTGACGTTTCTGAATTTTTTATTTTATAAAAAAAATCCGTGAACAAAGAATGTCAAACTTGCAAACCGTTTATGTTAGTTATTTTTTTGCGATTTTATGAATTTTTTCATTTTTTACGGTGATTTTACTCGCTTTGTATATTTATAACTGTTTAGTTTAATATTTTATGCTTGGGTTTTATTTTGGTAAGTTTTATTCAATGAAATGTTTTTAGGGTTAAATAAATTTATTTTTAAGTTTATAAATATAGATAAAATGAATGTTCCGGAATGTTGTGATATTTTTATACTTCCATTATTATTCAATGATCAATTATTAGCCTAAAATTTATTTTTAATGGACAAAATTATTTTTCTTTCAAACTTCGGCATTATTAATTGACTTATTATTATGGCAACATTTAACTGCTGGAGAATGAATTAAGTTTAAAGATGTTATTTATATCAATAAATAATTTTTTTCTGTACCTTATACTATTAATTCAACTCATACCAGAAATTTAATATATTACTGAATATATCAGAGCAATAAATGAACAAATTTGTTTAGTTTTAATTGAAAGTTTCAATAAATAAAAAAGAAGAGTTATATAAGATAATTAAATTAGAAACTAATCAGTAGAATTTCATACAGTTAGTTTCTTATAAATTCGTATTTACTGGTTTTTATTAGTACATAATAAATTTTATCGCTTATTTATATTCTAAAGAAATAAGAATGAGTTGGTGTCTCCTAAATTTTTTTCTATTGAAATTTTAAATGTGAAAGGTGTTTAATTAGTCTTTTTATTTATTATTATTTTTTTTTAATCAATAAGAATTTCTATTTTTATAATGAAATGAAAACGTTCATTTTATGATCTATTTATTTTCTGTCTTGGGAGTTTCTATAAAATGAAAAGAAAAAGATTTTTTTTGCCCTCCATTACGAAATAAAAATTTTCAACACTAACTTGAACAAATTTTAATATAATTTACTTTTTTGAACTAAAATATTTAATCATATTTTACTGAAAATATTAGGGATTTCTTCTTATTTGGATAATCAACAACATATATCATCTGGAAAAATCGACGTCTGGGGAACGAGTTATTTTCCTCTTTTTAGAGTTATTATCATAGGCAACAATATTATTCATGGGTATCATTCGGCGGCTTATTTGGAAAGAATTAATGAATCTTTCAAAATAAAGAGCGGAACGAAGTCTTTTTAAGATTATTTAGTTGCTAACTAATATTGAGTTTATATTTTAAAATATTTTAAAAGATCATTTCACTAATTGCATATAAATTTATGCTTTTATCAAATTTAAGACATTTATTCAAGGTGATTTTCACAGACCAATTGAAGGCATTTGCATTTAATATAAATAAGTAGTAATTATACATGTATTTTTGAAATAAAAGCTTGAAAGTAAATATTCAGTTGCATGAAATAAATCATAATTTTAAAAACTAGCAGTGAAAATATTTTCTCATCCATTAATAAAAGACATAAATAATCTTTCTTTATATCCAAGAATATTTAAATAAAAATACTATTTTACTTAATAAATTTCAATTGCATATCAGACTTTGAAAGCCTATTGTACTGTAAATAAATGCTTAATGTAATTCACTGCTATATAATGGTTCATACCAAACACACAAACATAAGTGACTCATAGTATAATTAAAATGATAAATTAAAAAATGAAAAGATATTTTTAAATATTTAACTTAATTATATTAAATTTAATAATTTATTATTAACGTATAGTAGTTACATGGCCCTGCTTATTGAGCAAATTTAACTTCTAACCAATATCAGCTTATATTTCAAATCAACAAAGGAACATTTATGTCTCACGAATAGGCAACTAACTCATATGCATGTAATATATTAGGAAGACTCAAGTCTTAATTTGGCTTATAATGATATATACAATTATTCTTCTTATAAGGTAGTACAATGAATCATAGGGTTTTAAATTATTGGTGTTTCCTCAATTCAAGCGGTTTTAATTGTTAAGTGAAAAAGTTTAAATATGAAAAAGAAGTACGCTATATGTTTACGTTTTAATTATAACTTCTTTATATGATGAATAAATATCTCGATATATATTTGAAATTCTTGTTACAAAATTGGGTCTTGTTGTCAAGTAATATCTGTTGAATTCAAAACTGTGCAATTATTGCATATATTTGGATGTAATTTCAACATATAATTTAAGTTTTTGTTTCCTTCTGAATTGTTTGTTTATAAGAAAATATTCATAAAAGCATTTGAAACCGAAATGTAATATCAATAATTAGAAAATTTTGGAAATAATTTTTTCAAAAATTAAAAGTTTTGGAAATAATAGTTTAAAAACTTTGCCTTAACTAAGAAGTCGCAAATCAGTGAATGGCAATGAAATATAGCTAATTATTTTATAAAATTAATTCCTAATTTGATTGAAAGTATGTTTTCATATCATGTGGAGCTAAAATTTAAAAAAAATAGATGGATTTCGGATTTTAGATTATGGTATGTTGGATGATAATCAAAACTTTGATGCAGATATCAATTGTTTAATTTACTGAAACAGTCTTTAATTTTACTCACACGTGTTTCTATCCTTTTGATTTACTGAATTAGTGTAATAATGTAGTTTTTAAAAAAAATAAATATTCGGATTTTCTCATTAGTTACATTCAGTTTAGTTTATTAGTTTTCTCATTTACTAAATAAAATAAATGGCTGCAAAAATTAAGCTTCAATTGTTCAGATGTTTAAATTCGATATTTCTTAAAAAGGAATTATGAACATTGAATGGTCATTTAAAGGTTTAAAACAAACATTAAAATCAATTTAAAGTTTTTTAAATTATTGAATATCATCATACAGATGCTTTCTTCATCACATTTATATTGTTATAGAAGCTGAGTAGAATATATTCAAATGGGATTGTTGTTCAAAATGGGATTATTTTAAAACCACAAAACTATACTTTCTTTAAGCACATCACTTTATTAATATAAAAATTTTCTTCCTACATTTTTCTTTAGTTAACAAATGCTAAATGAAATATCAAATGTAACGCTAGATTTTTTTTTGCGTAATGTCGTGCTATGTAGAAAAAAATGAAGAAAAAATATACAGTTTGGTAGTTCATTTCAAGGACTTTCACAAATATAAAATTTAAAATATGACTGTAATTTTTTAGTAATTGAATAAAAATTATTGAAAACAACAACTAAGATGCCATTAAAAGATTCTTTTTTCTCTGTTCCCCAAACGTTTTTTATTAATTCTGATCTTCAAAAATTCTCAATCTCCCGGTAGAAATTATACAATACCTATCTTTTTTTAAAAAAGGCATCTGTCACGAAAACGACCGCAAAATGAAATATCACCCACTTTAGGATTTAGTATTGTTCAATAGATTCTTTTTTCCATAGCCTGACATTCGCAAATTGTTAGGAAATGACTTACAAAATAGAAAAAGAGAACAGAGCTATGTGAAAAAAAATCTATCCGAAAAGGAAAAGCGTTTAAATGGTAATACGCGTCTGTCCATTTGAGGACAGGCATACCTGAAGAAAAGATTCTTCAGTCTCCCTCCCCTGGATGTTTCTATTTTTCAGACTTTTTTTATTCTCTTTCTAATCTTTCGCTCCCTTATTTCGTTATTACTCTTTTTTCTGTTGGCAACGAAGTTTTGTATCTTTCTTCCTTCGTCTGCGATGGCTTATCACTTACAAGGAAGAAGTCAATAATTCAAAGAGCAGGCCTTTTCGCTCTCACGGGACCATCAATATAAGGTTTAAGATGTCAGGGCATTTGCTAAAACGCAGTATTTCAAAAACCGGTCTACTCCAAAAAGAAACCAGCGGAAAACTAACATTAATAAAAGATAAGAAAATATATACAACGAAGTTTTAACGAATTGATATCCGGCGTTTTTTTGACAACGGGAACCAAACGATAGAAAAGGAGAATGAACTGAAATGAAAAAGGAAGAGAGAAAGAAGTTCCCTTCGTTTATTTTTTCCCCTTCTTCTTTTGGGAGTTGTTGAAGCAGTAGAAATGATCTCCTCTTTTTTTTTATTGCTTTACTCTGGAAAATAAAACTTAAAATATTTTATTCTAAAGAAATTTATTTTTTTCAAAGTTTTATTTAGCAAAACAGTTCTTTGAATTAAATTTTATATTACCATGATGGTTTATTTAATTCTTCAACAGGATGATAAACATTTCTTGAATTTATTTTTATGAATTAATAATTTAGAGAGAGTGATGATAACGAATAGAAAAAAGTAAGCTTTAAACAAGAGCTATACAGACAATCAGAAAAAAATAATGTTCAAGAAGTATTAAATGTTTTGCAACTTTCCTGCTTGCTAAGACACTTTCCAACAGAAGTTATTTTGCATCTCGTTTAAAAGAGAATGTGGATTATTTTTTAGATAATTCAGCTTGTTGATTTTCTGTTTGGATAAAATTTCTTGGTTTGAATAAAATTTCTTTAAAAAAAGACTATTATTTCGATATTTTAACCTCTTAAGACCTGAATTTTTAAAAACTGAATTACAAATTTGATTTAAAAATTTTTAACCTTTGCTACGTCTTAGAAGTTCGTGGAAAAAATATTTGCTGATTAAACAATTTTAAGTGCCATAATTTTAAGGTACACAAATGTGTACCTCAGGTCTCAAGCAATGTAAATTATCCCCGACAAAGCAATTTTTCTGGTTATTCAATAATTATATATTTCCTATTTTAAGAAATTATAAATAAAAAAATTATTACATTAAAAATCTATTATATCTTATTATAACTAAGATTTCAAAAAAATATTAATATTATGTTAGTAGATATTGTATTTTAATGCATTTTTATCGCCTATGTATTGTTGTAGATGACATGGTATATAAAGTCGTATTTCTTTTGATGGGGTAAGGACAATTTGTATTGCTCTTTTATGGGTGTCCTCATCAGATGGTGGTGATGAAAACTTAAAAAGTCTTTAATTTGCATTACCCTCATTTGATCACCATTCTTCTACTAATTTGTTTCCAACCACATATTTACTCGTTCTTGATGATGAAGAGAATTCCTTCCTATTTAAACAGCGACCGAATAATATGCATTGAAATTGCTATAATGTCATAACATTTTAGCGTTCATTCCTGACAGCTCTGCTTGTCTCTTTGCTACCATTTTAAAATATATCCAGAAATCGACAACTAAATCTAAAAAATGCATGAATTTTTACTTTGGTCATTTTTTTGTCCTTATTGCACATAGGTAATTTGCAAAATAATGATAGATGCCTTCCATGCGCATATTATATGCTTTTTTAATAGCAGATTATTTTACAGCCGCTTTTTGTTACAGTTATTTTGACCGCCTTCTGATTGCTTCAATTTATTTATTACCTTTGCATGTGGATATTAGGGTCACTTAATTATTATTTTCTGACTTGATAAGCCACATTTCACTATCATCTGTGACACATGTCCTATTTTTACACATTTTTCAGATTTCATTACTTTCGATGCATATAAAATTCTATTTTTCTCCTAAAAGCATTTTGTTTTAAAAGTTCAGTTATCTACTTTTAAGTTAAAGTTACTTGACGTTAAAAAATTGATATTAGCTAATAAAATTCCATATATTATATACATGATGTCGGATTGAAATATCAATTACTGATTACAAGACAACTATAAAATTAATATTCTTTCTAATGTTAAAAATATTTTAAAATTAAAGCTATTATATTACCGGATATAAGAAATATTTATTATAGAAAAATACACAACATATTCAAGGATAAGAAATGATAATTTGTAAACAAGCGCTCAATATATGAACATCACGTTGGAATGCAAGCAGTCAGAAATTGGGAGCGAAAGCGCCTAAATAACACAACTGTCTACCTTAGTAAAATTTGCATTTTCATCGAATCTATTATAAATAAGAAGATATACTTTGGTTATGACTTCAATCAGTTACAAATTATTTTATTAAAAATATACAAGAGTTTATTTTAATATTAAATATTTAAAAATACACTGATAGTTACTGCATTTTCTGTTTAACGCCATTTTCTATATGTCTCTAATTAATAGCGAAGGATAAGAAAAAAAAATACCTAACTGTAGTGCTATTTATTGAAGAAAATTGAGTTACATTCCTAAAAATTGACATGCTTGCACTTGTTCGCTAAAATTTTGCTTTTCCGGTTTAAAAAAATGAAAATGATTGCAGGTATACATATGAGTACCTCAGGACTGAAAAAGATAAATAAACCATTATGTTTAAATTGTTATTTATTGGTAAATAATCAGAACAGGAAAGAGTAGTTGTAATTTTACTATTGAATTAAATAATTGAATTTTAATAAAAAGCTTTCGTATTAATTAATGAAAAGTAAGATATATTTTTTGAATAAATAGTTTTAAATTATTTGCTCATTTAAACTCTGATTATATTTTAAAAATATACAAATGAAGCAAATTAATAATATGTATCGAGCATTACGAAAGTTTTCTAACTCCTTATAAAAATGAAATTATATGCAACAAATTAATCTTGAATTCAACCAAAATGTAAAAAAAGTAAAATAATTAATGGAAAGAATTAAACAAACCATTCTAAACATAAGCATTAGAATATATAATTAAAATAATCTGCGGCTCTTTTTGTACAATTATTTTTAGATTTATTTTCAATTATTTTTTCTTTTCACTAATTAAAGGGATATGCTTTTCTGCATAAAACAACAATTCTATATTATCTTGAAATGAACAATTGATATGTAGCACTAAACCTTTTTTATAGCAGAAAGGCAATGACTTCCCTTATTATTGAAAAATGTGGCTAATTTATTCTATTTTTAGAATTTTTTTTCTTCTTTTTGAAATAAATTTTTTGATTATTTTGCATAAAGTAGTAAGTTATATAAATAAGGCATAAAGTTATATTTTATATTTTTGTTACAAAGGAAGATATTAATTACTCATATCTTTACTATCTTTACATCATCACTATGAATATCTTTATAAATAATATGGCAGTAAAATGGATTTTATTTAGGTTATTATAAAGTATTTCTCTGTCATGAAGTAGCAAAATTTTATTTTTGTTCAGAAATTTTCTAGCAAGAGAGCAGCTCTAATTGAAATTATTTTTCATGAAATCAATTTGCAAGTTTGATATCTAATATACTAAAATTTTTTAAGTGTATTCTAATGAAAAAAAATGACACAGAAAATTATGTTGATTATAAGTTTTTAAATTTACTTTAAAAAGGAATTAAACATAGTATTTTTAAAAGAAAAATCAGTTTAATGAATTGATTTTTTTCTGGATATTTGGATAGAAAATTTAAAAAAAAAAAGTTATGAGATATTTTTTTTGTGAGAATATCATCCTTCTTTTATGTATACCTATCAAAGTTGAATAAGTTTTCTGTTTCTGATAATATAAATTTTCTTAAATTTCAATATGTTAATTTGAATACACAGAAAAAGAAGAGTATTATATAGATTTTTCAGATTTATTTAACGTACGTATTTCATTACAATGTAACATCATTTACTTATGTAAAAAAGTACGAAAATAGGAGCATTAAATCAATTTATTTTCATTAAAACAAATTGCCTGATACAATTCACATTTTAAAAAAACATTTTTTGAAATATCAGAACTATGTTTGAATATTCTTTCTAATACATGAGCAAACACCGACATTTGAAATTCTACCATTCGACATTATATATCTTATCTGTTGGATTTTTTTCTTATAATTCAAAAGAATATGAACAAAAAATACTTTCTGTTACTTTGAATAAAAAAGGATTTTTTTTGTTTCATTCATTTGACTAAGACTGGACATAGAAGCTTCGTAACTGACTCATTTTTATTGGAATCTCATTGTCAGAGGAAAGTTGAATGATACGTTATTCCATTATGGTTGATGCTATTAATACTGAACATGAATTAGAATCTCTGTACCGTAAGGTTAATAAAAAAAATGGCAAGCACATAGCAATTATTCCTCGGTTAATTTAGTAGTTTTAAATATTATTTTTCTGATTTATTCAAAATTTTGAATAACATTTTTTAGCCGATAAAAGAGCAAATGACTTTTAACAATATATATTTTAATTTATGAATTAAGAGTACCGATATATTGCCTCTCTAGAGCAATTATATGTTTTATTGTTTGCTCATTTAAATAAAAAAAAACTAATTGAATATCATGTCAGATGAGGAAATACAATTTTTCATATTATTGCAAACTTGTAATATTTATTAATTGACATGAAAGTCTCACATTAAGGAAGAAATTTACAGATACTTTTAGCGTATGTTGATTGGTTGGTAGGCTAATGAATTTCTGATTGGATGGCAAAACTGAAACTTCAACAATATGGAAGAATTATGTTGATATCTGTATTAAGAACGAAAACTAGAGATTTTATAAATAGGGGAATCTACAAATTCTGTAGGAATATACAAAAGGTTAAGAGTTCCCACAAGGAGCAAATCTTTACAGATTAATGGCGCTGCGACATTTCTAGTTACACTCTTATAGTTTTACACATTTATTGTTTTTTGTATGCTCTAGCGGTGTTTTTCTGACTATGTTTTGTTTTTGTTTTTTTAGGGGCAAAGCAACATTACCAATTTCTGTTGTTGAATTATTTGTTCCTAGCACACTTGTATTCTATAATATTATACGATGGACGCAATATTTGCAATTCAACTGGTTCACATTGAATGATAAAATATAATATTGCAAAATATTGTATATTATTGTGCAACAAGATGTAATACATAGGGTAAGAGCAACCAATAGACAGATTTCAGGAGAAATGTGTTTATACTTTAAAAAAATCCTTTTTGTTTATTCGAAGAAGAAAGAAAGTTGAGTATTGTATTATATATTTATGTTTCATGAATTTCTGCAAAAATAGTGTAAGTACTTAACTTCTTAAATCAAAAAAATAATTATCTTTAAATATAGAATTTTTCATTTGAATTAGTATAAATAATTTATATTTGCATTGTAACATACAACAAAATCGTATTTCTATTAAAAAATTATAACACCGTGGACAGAAGCAGTAATAGTACCCATTCCATTTAAACTATTTTAGAAAGAATTTAATACAATTTAATATTTTTAGCACATTGAAGTTTTTCCTATACGTAGAAAAAACAGATTTTAAGCATTGAAATTAAAATGCACTTGATGAATGTTGCCAATCTAATAATTGAAAAAATGAAATATATTCAAAATCCAATTTTCATGCAAATAGTATTTAAATTAAACAGAAGAAAATCAATCTCAAGAAGGAACAGTTGTAAATACTGTAATTATACATGAAACAAGTAATATATAAAGTTTTAAAATTCAATTCCTACTTAGGTTCACAATGAAATTTACTCGATATTATTTCGGAAAAGAGAATACAATTTCATTCAAGATATTTTTAAATATAAAGTTTAATACGTCTACTATTTATTATTTATAAGCATATTTTTAAAGTTTAATATTATTGAAATTTTTTCGTTTATACCATTTTTTTTATTTCACTTATTTAAATTTTTAAAAATATGCACCTTTATATCAACTAAGCAGTAAGGAAAGTTTTTTTTCCTTTTCATTCTTACAGAGACAAATATAAGTACAAAGAAAAGCCACAAAACTGTTTTTAAATTTTAATGGTCTGTATTTATCCTTCATAAATTTAAATTGCTTTTAATTTAAAACAACTTGCTGATGCAACGAAAACTTTAAACCCATGCAACTACGCCTCTTTCTGAAATTTAAACAATATAGAAGGTACTTTAATTCTAAGAGATCTTATTCTACCCTATTAAAAATTATTTACTAACCTAGAATGCATTTTGTAGGATTTAATTGCCAATTATTTTGTAAATTCCAGGTAAGCAAAGAGAAATAAATTGAAAGTTGTTTAAGTAAGAAAAAATATTATAAATGTCTTGTGAGGTTCTAAATTAATTTAAATAAAGAAAATTATTTTATACCTCACTTTAAAGAATAACCAACCTACATAAAGAATATATACTTATTTTGAATCCATTTAATTTATATCATATTTGTACATTTTCCATATCTTAAATGGATTTTTTTATATCTTAAATGTATCACTTTTGTTTAGAAAAGTGGATATATGAACATTCCTACGTAAATGCTGGCGTTTTACACAGGAATAGATGATTTTATATGGATTTATTTCGGTATCATTGATAAGGGACAGTAAAAAACATAAACCAAAAATACAAAAATTTACAACTGATTTTCAAAATAAGTTGTGATAATAAAGCATACATGCTTTAGAAATTCAAGTTATTAAAACTGCTACAACTACGAAAGGATTTAAATATCAAATGATGCATTTTTTTCCCTGTTAAATGTTGAAATTTTAAATCCTGATTATTTTGATTTAAGTCAAAATAAAGTTTATTCTATATTTTTTCAGTTTAAAAATGACAAAGATGATAACAATTTATTTAGAGAAGACATCTGACTTAAAATTACAGAAATTTTGAAGTAAGAACCTTTTTGATATAATACGTCAATAAGAGAAAATTTTTTTCTCTGATTTATTTGAAAATACAATTTCGTTTATTGTTATGAAAATACCATGTATTCAGTTGTTATTATGGAAAATGCATGAACATGCACATAAAAAGTTTGAGCCATTTTCAAATAGAGAGAATAAAATCGCTGAAAAATTTGTTTGTGCTAAGATTAAAAAACGAAATAAAATAGTTCAAAGACATATCATTGTATTCGAGCTTAAACAAAACGAACAAACTAATTCCTTTCTCTATCTAATTGGATAGAATATTTTGTTCGAAATTATGTTTTCATATTATTAACTGATATTTATTCAGAAATGTGTCTAAATCTTTGAGTATAAAATCGATTTAAATTTTTTAAAAAACGTACATTTATATGTAATATGTCGTCTGCTAATTTTTGAAACTAATTCTTATAGCTGTTTTATCATTGTGAGGTGTCTCAAAGTTAGATTGAATTGATTCGAAAATGCATTTTCAATTATAACTATATAGATAACTGAGTTATTTTTCAGATGGAAAATATGTTAAATAATGGCTTGCAGGAGCATTTATTAATGAAAATCTTTTGTTTAAAAATGTGAGTTTGAAAAATTATAACTGCTTTCTGCAAATTTATAAAATGTAAGTAGCATTCATTCAATTATTCTAAATTCTAATAAGACAATGAATTTTATGTGTCTTCTAAATAATTTTATTCATTTTTTTGCAGTTACTGGTAGAATGCTTCTTTCGATAATATATTAAAAGCTTTTTGTATGAAAGTTCAACATGTTCTTCTTTTCGTACTATTAATATCAACATTAAAGTATTCTCGGTATAGTTGAGAGCAATAAAACTTAGAACGAATTCCTTAGAACGAAGAGAAAACGATCTAAATTCTAATAATGGCCTCACTATAGAAATCACTTTGTCACTTGTAAAATAGATTTAGTTATTAATTATAGATTTAATTTTTTTTCAAATAAAGCAATATTCACATTCGCTTGAAAATACAAATTAACTAGAGAAAAATTTTATTTATTAATTATAGCTAAGTTTTTTATTGTTGATACTTCCACCAAAGGGCTATATTAATGACGCTATGAAGGCAAAGACACAATTAAATGTTTTCTCATGTTTAGAAAGCTTATATAAGATCTTTAGCGCAAAGTGACTCTAATAGCACCAAATATGCATAATAGTTCCAGGTTTTTATGATATTTTGCATACCGGACAATGTCTTAATGTTATCACAAGAATGTTATTGGGTCTTTTGAGATAATAAGAACTGCTAACAATATACTTCAGGTTGCTGTAAATCTTTAACTTGTCTAGAATTTGAGTTGATTTTTCCCATTGTATACAAAAAAAAATTAATATGTGAATTCAGATTTTTGTCAGTTAAATTTTATAAATTGGAATTTTTGGTTTTATATTATTGAATTAATAAAAGTATATAAGCCTTTTAATCCTCTTAGAATACATACCCTACAATAGTCCTTATAGCAAATAACTAGTAAATGAGGCTAAAAATTACTTTCAAAATTTTTATTTCAGGTTCATCTTAAATATGCATTCTAGAAACCACACCCTGCAAAACACTAATGGAAACATGTAATTTTATGCAACTTTAAGAATATTTCCCAAGCATTTTTTTAAATTTTGTAATGTTTCAGAATGAACTTAGACATAAAAATATTATCGAAGAAGAGATGATTCAATTTTAAAAAAAATATATTCTATTTTATTATTTATATTTTAATAAAAAGTATTATCCTTCATTTATCCTTGGTTGTTTCATATTGAAGAGAAATATCTTTTTTAAGGCCATCTTTTTTAAGTCTTTCGGAATATATAAAATTTTTAATTAATAATGCTTCCTTTATTTAATCTGAAATAGTCGATTTTCATACATTCTTTAGCTCGAAGATATTTCTTATGTAGAAGAAAATTTTCATTTCTTAATTCAACGTCTAACTAAAGTTGCAGTCTTTGAAGAAGCTTTAACACTTATTATTAAAGAAGCATTATTTTTTAATGCTAGTTTTCAAGCATCAGATCTTTTTACTAGACAGAAAAATGGTGATTAATGTTAAATAGTTTATGAGTTCTTCAAAGCAATTTTGCTTCAAGAATAATCCTGTTCTATCGATATCACCGTCACAATCAATTTCCAACAACACTAAGGAGAAGAAAAACCTTTCAACACTTCCTTTTATTGCTCATTGTAATACTCTGTGGCTGTTCCTTCTTAGATATCCCTTCCTGCTTCTTACTCTGTCCACATTTAGTAATGCATTAGTTTTAGACTGGTTTTATTTTCATGGCTTTTACAGTGTTTGCGTAAGAAAAGGATTAAAAAAAGATATTTTTTGTTGCTCTCTTTTTATTCCATGAAGGATTGTTTGACATGCTCACCCTTTTTTATTTCTGTAAAAGAATTTGAAGAGCATTTTTATTGTGGTATTCTATTAAAAAAATTAATTAAATGTCATAGAGATGCAGTCTGGAATGGAGAGTTAATTATAATATATTTTTTTATATTGTTCACAATCGTAACCTTTCAAGTGTTGCTTAGATTTTTCCTATTGAAATAAATAATGAAGCTCCATTTTCTACATTTTGAAAAAAAGTGCCTTGCATTTAAAAAAAAGAGAATAGAAAGAAAATTAAAAATAATAATTTTAATAAAAATTATGGTTTATAAGAATGTAAAAAAAGGCCGGGAATACAGAATTAGCTGAGAAACAATTGCAAAGCAGGTGCGCATTATTGCTAAATCACCGCTTTGTTGTTGCAACTACCGTAATGTTGATCAAAACTACAATGGCGGAAACGAAACATTAAATTTAGCTTCGCATTTATTTCTCCTATGTTTCCATTAGGATTTTGTTTTCAGCTTAATGATTGGTTCAAAATTTAATTTCAAAACATTTGGTAAAAATGCAGAACTCGGAGCTGAGTTATATTTACCTAATATAATATGCACAGAACTGATAGGCTAAGATTCTAAGTTGTTATGAAACAAAGTAACAACTAAGTGACAGCAAGAATATATCAATAACCTTGGAATTTTTTGTTAAGGAATAACACAATTTAAATTATAATGCGCAAAGCGATAGCTCTGCATATTATAATTGAAATTTCGATTTTACTAGTTGATGAAGAATTATCAACAGTTCAAAAGAAAATCAAAATTTACTGTTCTATGAAATTGATTTTCCTAAAAATAAATACAAGATCGTAATTTTTGAAGTATTGCCCGTTTCTTAGTAGAAAATAGTATTTTTGGAAGATATAAAAATTAAATAGATCTAAAGAGTCTTTGCAGCTTAAATGTATTCATAAAAATTTATATACACTTGATTAGCATTTTTTAAACTATGCATTTATTTCAATTTTAGGTTTAATAACATATAGGTGGCTAAGAATTTTTTAACTTGATAGAGTTGGAAATCACACGTGAGTGAAGCAAATCCTCAAGACGCATGAGATATAAAAGAACTTCATAGAAGCAATTATGCTCTTAAATAAATTTACATAAATTTAAATAATAAATGATAAAGAAGGTACTTAAACGTGGAAGTTGCCACAAAGTGGCTTTTCAACATTCCCAATTTGTAAATTTCTGTTATATAAGTTGCATATCTTCAGATCATCAAATTCAAAGTATTCTAAATGATTGCAGGAATTGTATGAGGTATGCAAACGGTTAATTGCCGTAACAAAAGGACATGCATTACAGTTGAATTTTGATTAGCCCTTAGAACTAACATAAAATGACCACCATTGATTGCCTCTCCATCATCTTCATATACTACATCACCATGCCTAATTTATTATCTATGATGTCACAAAATTGTGATAATTAGGTTGAAAGTAATTAAAGGTTCAACATAATGTAACTACGAGAAAGAGGTATTTTATATAGAAAGTTATATATAATTCAAAATCTATGGTAATACATATTACAGACTGACTTATTATTTCCAATCATCAGATAAAAATGCAACAAACGAAGTTCAATGAGGTTATTCCCAACATAAGGTCTCAATATTTACCACAAATTTTCTGCATGCTGCACGAAATTGGGTTTCATTTGGGGCTACTGCTCTTATATGGAATAAAAATTATCTCGAAGAATTTTGAAACTACTGAATCTGACCGATGCCATCTGTCTTGCCTGGAAAGCATATCAGATCATGGATTTCTATTTAGTCTAATATGCCTGACTGTACCATTCCGCTCAAACCTGAGCTTGTAAATTTAATAGTGAGATGCCTTGTAATTAATACACAACTTTCAATCTTAGGATAGATATTCACATGTTTCCATACTGATGGTAGTTTATATGTTTGTTTGTTATCTCCTCATTTCGCATCGTTGTGGATAAAAGTAAAGCTTTTATATATACACACTGATACTCATAGAATAACTAAGTATTTTATGAAAAAACTACACAAGTTAGTTAAAGTATATGAATTTATTAAATTCTACATTTAACTAGGCAAATTAAAGAATAACGATTTCTGGATCATTAAAGAACGAAACAGGGCACTCGAAAGTTTTTTGAACCGGTGCTAATCGCGTTTGGTCAGTTTTGAAATGTTTATAACTGGCTGCTTTGCAATGCCAAATGTGTGCCGTATGCTTCATTCAATTCCTTTTAGACTTAGAATATAGACAGTATATTGTTGTTAGCTTATCAGCAATACTAAATCATATCATCTACTTTTTCTTACAATTTATCAATTAATTAATAGGGATAAACTGTATATCCTGGAGATTTTAACTATTTATGATCAATTAATTTATAAAATAAACTTCAAATTTTTATTTTTCACTTTTAATGGTCTATCATTAGTTATTTCATAGAATAGCTAGGTAAAGTATAAAATTTTTCATACATTATATTTTTATATATTGGGTTGTTCGGAAAGTCATTTCGTATTTTTTTGTCAAAATGAAAAGAAATTTTCGTTTAATGAATAAATTATTTATTAAATTATAAAATTGCCATTCTGGTCTAATACCTTTTGCCATATTTTTGGTAGTAACATGATTACACGCTTATAAAAGTTTTGGTCTTTGCTGTAAAAAAAAACTGATCGAGGTGGTTTTTGGCCTCCTCATTTGAAGGAAAAATTTTGCAAATCAGTTCTGGTACTGATGTACTGTTAACACATCTTCTCCACACATATTGGCTAATTTATTTCTGGCTTGAACAGCATTTTTACCTTTTATAGCAAAAAAGAAAAAAATGACGAAAATGCTGTTTATTGCTCTCCATATTTAAAAGGGCACCATCCAAAAACTACTGCGAAGAATCAGCTGCACTTTTTCACACTCAAGCCTTGCTATATCAGCTCTTAAAACATAAAATGATTTTGCGGTTAAAGTATGAAATTGGGTGCGAAAAATGCAATTAAATCCTTTGTCAGGAAAAAACGAAATTACTTTTCGAACAACCTAATATTTCGTACATTATATACTGACGACATTTCATGAAATGCCTAATTATTAAAGGAAATAACTGAATTATAAACCTTAACAGCACAATTCTACATTACTAATGAGGAACTAATTTATTTTACTTTCTTATGTAGAAAAAAATTGTATCTCTTTGTGATATTTTGTAACTATAGTATTTTTACTATGCAAAAACTTAGTAGGTATAAGTTAAAGAAGAAACCTTTTTTTGTGAAATATTTTGCACAAACAGAAAAACTATCTGTTTCAGAAAGTTTTTTTTTATCTTTCTTCATGATAAAAGAAGTTTCAG
Source organism: Argiope trifasciata (assembly GCA_026543055.1). Taxonomy (NCBI): domain Eukaryota; kingdom Metazoa; phylum Arthropoda; class Arachnida; order Araneae; family Araneidae; genus Argiope; species Argiope trifasciata. The sequence goes on along the minus strand of JAPMOQ010041062.1, from coordinate 3,659,382 downwards.
TAAAATAGCATATCTTTTTTTTTATTTCATGAAAATGGTTACATTCCTTCTCATTCCCTCACTAACAAGATAATCTTTATACTTATAATAAAAACATCAATCAGATTGTCGAACAAAGAAACTTCTTTGTTAGTTAATTAGAAAACTAAAAGTTCCAAAAATTTTTGCTAGTTTTCAAAAACTATTATTTTCATTTAGTAGAATAAAAATTAAAAATTGACTGGAAAACTTACTGTCAAAAAATAACGCTTCTGTTGCAATTTTTCTTTCTTTCATTTCTAAGAATTCTAAAGAAAGTTTTTTTGGCGGGAAAGTATTTCATCATTAGAAAAATTTCTTTTAGAAATTCATTGGCTTCGATATGAGAGCACAAGGGATTTAATTACTTGCAAACGAAAGATAGTATTGATTGCAATTAGAGGGTGGAAAAAAATACAACGGAAGAAATTAGGAATTGTTCCAAATGCAAATAAAAGTCAATCTGAGGAAAAAGATTATTTTCTTAATGACACTTGGAAAAACTTAAAGCCTTTGTTGAATAAATCAATATTTTACTTTTACTTTTTGCACAAGAGATGGCGTTGTGAACATTCGAACTATGAATTAGTAAAAGAAGTTTTATAAATTATAGATAGAGGCTCCTGAATTCTGTTTTAAAAATCAGAAGAGACTTCTGAAAAGCATAATTGGTAACGCAGAAAATTCACTATAATTTTCTTAGTTTATTTTTTTAATTTCTGAAAAAGAGTTAAATGAAGAAATTAACATTTGTTTGGAGCAATTGATTTGCAGAAAGATAATTTTCAATAAACTGTACTATGATTCGTAACTAAATTAATAAATTTATTTTACACTCTTGAATTTGCAAGGGAAAAAAACAATAATTCCCTGAAGTATATATTTTTTTGCATTAATTTTAAATCTAACAAAGATGTTAAACGTGGAGCAATTTTAAGCATCTTTCTTGTTAAGTTTGGCGAATTTCATTTAATTTGAAAAGTTTGTGTTTTAATTTCAAGGTAAAAACTTAAACAACTTGATTTCCTTAGTCCTATTTAAACGTACGCCATTTTTTATTCTTGGAAACAGGAGCAAATTATATAATTAATTACGGGAAAACGGGATCAAATAATTTATTTGATTGGCCGAATTTGAAATTGATTTCCAGAGCTTCTTTAATAATTTGGCACAATATAGAATAGAATTTTCTGAAAAATTTTCAGTATCTTGTTAACAAAGCTTTGAGACTTAGAATCAAATTCAATCTCAATATTAAAACCGTCTCAAATATATGAAGCTCATTTTATTTTAAAAATATTTCTTTAATACTATTATATAATATTTTAAAACTTCAGATTCATGTTTTTAGAATATTGTGAAAGGAAAAATTCATTATTAGTGTTGTACAAAATTTGTCACCATTAAAATATTCATTTTTTATATTTAAATGCACGATGTAGAAGAGCAGGAATATTAAAATTGTGTAATCGATATTACAATAATAATCGATACAATAATCGATATACAATGTAATATAATTTAGCTTTTAAGTTAAGTAAGCTTTTAAGTGATTAAGAGTAAAAATATTTAAAGCTTTTACAGAAGACGATTATTAGTCAATCTATAGTATGTATGCTCTATTATTATTTCTTAATATCCTTACAAGTATTACTTGTCAAATTCTTTTTTTTTAAAAAATTACTTTTAAGTTGAAATTCAGATGAATATAGAAAAATGCATATATTCATCATATAAAGTATTAATTTCTACAGAAATAAGCTCAGGAACTCCCAAATTTTGACGTTAATTAATAACATAAACCGAAGCGATAAAAAGAACAAAGCTCATTATTTTTATATCAACGACCAACAAAATTATAAATATTATGTGTCGTGACAATGATATTCCACTTCCTGCATTTATAATTCCATTGCCGTTTAAGAAATTTTTTTTCGGTGGTTTTTGTCTGGTCATTTTGTTTTGAAAATAAAAGAATAATTCTGGAATTTTAATAAAATATTTTATGAGCAGATATTGGCATGATTCAAAATTGACTTTATTTGCTTTATCAAACACAATCTATTTTTAGTGTAAGGGAGAAAAAGTATTTTGAGTTGAGAAAATGTGATTACTTAATATTTAATTAATTCCCACATATTTTTTGGTATCTTAAAAATATAAAGAAGAAAAATTCTTAATGAAAGTCAAATAGTTTTTAAAATCAATTTATGAAGATTTTACATCCATAAAAATATATGAAGAAAAATAATATAAAAGAACTCTTTTTAAATCCAGACGTGTATTTTATAATCTAATTTTTTTAACCCTCAATGTCAGTTATAAGGCTTCTTTGTTATTTACTTTGAATTTTATATTTATCAAAGAAAAGGTCATTTTTATTTCAAGAACACTGTTGTAATTCATAGAAATGACATTCCCAATTTTTAAATGTTATTTGTTATAAAAACATACATTAGGAGCTGTTTTCGAAAAATGACAAATACCATATTATTTCTCAGCTTTTCTCAATAATATTTAGACTCTCCGGAAAATTCTTGCTGGTTTAATTTACGAGAAAGAATTACGTTAGAGTTTCTTCTCATAAGGCTTCGATAACTCTCAAAAGAATTTTTCGGGACAAGTGGAAAAGTAACCGGATTGTAATTGCTTTTTCAAGAATTAATATTATTATTATAAAATTGGAATTTTATTCATTTCAAACCTAAATTTGTATTGATTTCATTAGTTTATCTTTATTGATATTTTCTGTAAAGAAGTAGGATATAAGGAGTTTGGGATGGATCTCACAAATTGAACCCTCGTCAGATAACGAGAATGAACATTGTAGATACCACCTTTCCAAACTTCTACTGTAGGAGGAAGGCATCTAAACTTAAAATTTAGATTTAATGTGCTCTAATACCCACATATTTAATATATGTTCTGTCAAGTTTCAAATCGGAAACCTTTTTGAATCAGATTTAACCGCTAATGAACCTTCTGGTTTTTTGCTAAGCTAAACCAGTTATGTATATTTCGTTGAATAAGACTATGTGTTGCAATTTATGAGAATTAATTCAAAGTTTTGCTCCAAACTATCCGAAATTGCTTTGGTTAACACAAAACATGAAATTCCTCTTTTATAATGAATCCTCAATACATGTGTTGTATGACTTGATATTTGAGATGAGTTAAAAAGAAACCCTCATATAATGATTATAAAAAGAATCAAAATGTATCTTCATAAGGTTTAATTAAAGGTCTATTATTTAGCATATATTAGTCATAAAAGATCTAGTGACCTCATCATCAGTTTTTTAAATATAATTTTGTTTAATGGACGATTTTCATATTTGTAAAATAGAAAGTACTTAAAAGTAAAGAATTATATTTTTAAATTTATAAATTAAAATTTAGTATTATCAGAATATGAGAGCAAAATCGATTGCATATCAGTTAAGAATTTTTTTTAAATTCTGTACTAAAGATTCAATTATGTATTGAATTTATTTTTTATTATCCATATAAAACGACATCTACAACAACAACATTTCTTATTTCACTTGGTTGATATGTTCTTCATATTGTAAATATATTTTTAGGACTTAGTAGGTTGTTTCATTATCGATACCTTTCGTATTCAAATGAAAATATCATGGCGATCAAAAAGCAAGATATTTCGTTAATTGATCTGACGGGCGATTTCTTTTTGACACTAGGCGATAAAATTTTTTTCTAATGAATATAGTTAGTAAATGATTTATTTAATACAATACCTCTAGTTTATTAAATGTTTGTAATTTAGTAATTTTAAAAATATATTAACTTGGAAATCATTAATATATTTCACATTTCTTGAAAATACACCTTGATTATAATTTATGGGCACCGTATCCGAATTTCCTTTAGACGCAATTTTTGAAATGAAATGATGCTCAAATAAGATAATTCATTCTTTTTTCTCTGAAATTAAACAATTTTTATTGAAAAATGTATTCCCTTAATTGAAATTGACAATATTCCATATTAACATATGCATTAACATTGAAATGATAAAAATAAACAAATAAAATGTAAATGAATTTAAAACACCACAGTTTAAAAGAAAACTAATAACTTCGAAAGGGAAATTGAATTTTATCTATAAAAAAAGGAGCAAGTAGTAATTAAAAACAATCTTTCAAAGATGACACAAACAAAATACGATGTGATTAAAGACGTAAAATAAAATGAATTTTACAAAGGTTATAAAAACTTCTTATTGTTCATTGTGTTCCATTATTTTTAAATATATTCCGGCAGTTTAAATAAAATGATTTATTCTGCAGCAATAAATCTTCACACTTGAAAGAAAATAAAAGCGATACCAGCACAAAAAATTGCTTCCAATCTTTTAAATGAAATTCATCTTCCCTTGTTCTACCCCCTCTAACCGTCCCCCAGTTTCGAAGCAAGTGATTAAAAAGGAAATTTAAGCACTTTATTAAAATAAGACGGAAACGGAGACATTATTAATTAATTTCTCAATTGAAAAAGGGAAAACACATCGATGGAAGAATAAATTGAAGACGCTTTAAAAATTGTTATCAAACGAAATTTTAATTACTCTTCATACAGACAGAACTTTCAAAATTTAAGTTTTCCAGCTAGGGGACGAAATGCAATTATTTTGTTAGAAAGCTGCTTAAATCTCTTCCTAGAAAAAAAAAAGAACAGATATCGTGTTAAATTTTCGAGTAGTTTAAATCCTCCGAAATTGCCATGCAGCTTATACGATTACTGCACATTCGTAATTAATTAATTTCGATTTCAAATTATCTAGATGTTAATTATTTCCTGCCACTAAATGATAATTTCGACATATGAGTTTCCCTTTCCATTAATGTTTATCCTTATGAGAATAAAAATTATTAATAATTTCTTTTTCTGGAAACGAAATGGTATATAACTTAATGATGTAATTACTTCATTTGAAGGGATATTTCCACTTAAAATTTTATTAGAAAGTGGAAAAATAAAAATATAGGAAAATGATTAATAGATTATGAGCTTATTTATGTTGAATGAGTTCGAAACTTTTTTTTTGTATTACGAACATGCATTTACTGGGTTTGTGAAGAATTTATTTCGAACTTTCTGAGTCTGTATCCGTTGGTAAAGGAAATTTAATATTTATAATTCTGAGTGAAATGCAGAGTGACGAGGTAATAGTAGTAGGTGTTCGGAACCCTGTAGCTTGTTACGTACTGATAGAAATATAATATTTGGCCACCATACACATTAAAGAATGCGGTTTAAGGTGTTTGCTGTTAATGTCAATGCAAACAATTAATACCAAAAACGCAGATAGAGAAAATTTTGGATCTGCGGTCGTTAACTTAATTTGCTGGATCAGGCGATAAGGCGTAAGGGATTATGCAATAGCTAATAAGCAGAGTACAAGCAGTACACAGTACAGCAGTACCCGTTCAGTATCACTGCCTATATCTCCATATAAGATAACCACTCCCATTCAAGAATTTCTCCCAAAGGACAGAAAAACCCGACGAGTTTGCTCTGAAATTTTTGCCTCGACTGGAAGTGGATAACTAATAACCATGACAGATATTACAGAGCAATAAAGCTCACTTCTTCTTGCATACAGCCGACCACCCCACCATCACTGAACATAGCAGGCTGAACGAATAAAGCTCACTATCATATGCACAGTGATGTCAATACGCATAACTGCCATATTAGGACATGCAAATCCACACGCTAGATCCCGTACATTCGCCGGAAATCACAGTTTGATGTGAATTTACTGCTATTTTTTTTATCATCGGCCAATGCTTTTATGCATAAGTTGGGGGAAATGGATTAGTGACTTATTCTGTCAACTCCTAAAGATATGCCGATATGTTTGAGAACTTCGTGATACCCCAACTGCCGCAAAGAAATAGTATCGATTCTACCATTTTCATGCAAGATGATGCTTCACCGAACATAGGACGTTGGGTGAAGGATATCCTACGTCTAAATTTCACAGAAGCAAAAGTAAATTGTTGTGCATATATCATGAATTGGCCTCCAAGGTTCCCTGACCTGAATCCTTGGGATTTCTGGTTACAGGACTTCTTGAAAGGCGTTGTGTATCAAGGACAAGTTCCTGACACTCACACTTTAAAACAACAATAAACTTATATGTTAGACGAATAAATAATGACATTTTGCGAGTCATAGTGTCAAGTAATTGCATGTGTGTACCACATGTAATTATCGGAACGTTAGGCTAGAAATTTGTAAATTGCTAAGCGTTTTCCTTCATTTGGCGTGTTTTCATTAAATTGTTTCCATTGACAATTATACGTTCTTTTTTTTACACATTATGCGCCTACGCAGTCAGAATTTCTCCACCAGTGTTTTTTGATACTAATTTTTTTTTTCAAAAATCGACAGAAACGCGCATAATGGCCAAATTTTGTCACATTTTGTACATACATAATACGCTACAGGTTTTCGATCACTTTCTGTTTAGTATTTCTTGAACATCCATAATGTTGTTTGAACCGTTGATAAATTATTACCATTGACTAACTTACCTTTGGCTGATCCTTTTACTGATCGATTGGTTGATCAACACTCACAAGATATAATACGAAATTTATAATTTAGCGACACAGCTTATTTTATGTGCTTTTCTAATATAAAAAAATTACACTATGAATAATAATATTAAGATTTTAATTTCTATTATTTAAAAACCGTACAAAGTCAAAATATACCCCCCCCCCCTAAAAGGGCAATTTAAAACTTTTAATCATTTTAAGAAAAAAATTTCATTTATAAAATAATTCAAAATTGTGGAATGATATCATTGAATTTGTATAAATATACCTTAAGAAGTACCTGGATGACATCAGTAATTTTCCAATATTATAGTTTACACCTTTACCTTGCATCAAAAATTGTGAAATGTTAATAAAAATGCAGATAAGTTTTAGTATGTTATAATAATAGTGAAAATGATTCAAGCTATTATACGATTTCAACAAATAATAATACAATGATTTCAGCAAACAATAATGGCAAACAATGTTTCGGAAGAGTAATTTTGTGTGATTTCAGAAAGTCTATTGATGTTTGGCACCAATCACCAATTCTTGTTTAACTACAGAGAAACAAAAATATTCTAAGCAATATTTTTAAATTGAAGCATACAAGAAATTTAAAAGGAGAATACCATTATGAATTTTTGCTAGTAAATAACTAAATATTTTTGCAAGAAAAGGGTTTTTTAAAGTCCCTAAGGTTTCAGAAATAAATCTACTTCTTCCAATTCTCAACTACCCTTATTTTAGGCATATTTTGCTAAAATATATCTTTATTTTTATTTTTACAACTAAATAATATGGTATTTTATAAATTAGTTAATAAAATCACCATCGGGTGGCGCCACAGGTTTGGAAAAGATATTTAATATAATTGTTCTCTTTGCCGACAGCTAACTTAAGAAATATTAAAACAGTGTGTTATAATCGAGGAAAAAAAGTGTTTAAAAATATTAAAAATCTAGTAAATAAAAAATGGAGTTAAACTAGATTTTAAAATTCAACATTCATGAAATTAAAACAAATCAAATTTCAAATAAAGACAAGTTTAAGAACTTTTATATTATTTGAGCACATTCTCTGAAAATACCAATGTAAGGAATTCTTTCCTGTGATAATAATAACTATTATAAATCTTTTAAAATATTTTAATGTGGCGAGATCTATCAAATTATAATTTTTTGATTTAATCATGTGAATAATTTTTCGGGAAATCAAATATGAATTTCCTTAAATATATTTGATTATGGGAAAATATTTGTTCTTGAGTTTTAATTATATATAGCTTTAATGCATGACATTTATAGATAAATTCAATTTTTTTCATTTTTAAATAATAATTTGAAGCACAAATTTAGGAGAATGAATTTATTTTCTTCAAACAGAAGCAGACAATATGAAAAAAAAGTGTGTTATTTTCTTGAAATAATATATTATAAGACCGTAAATTTTAATTAGATGTTTAATCTATTCAGAACATATGCTTTTTCTTTCTAAATTATGAGTTGAAATAAATTATCTTGTCATGATTTTTTGTTTGGAAAATCTTTTAAAATGGCCTTATTCAGCAAAGCCATTAGATTTTAATTTTCTATAAATTTACCTATTTCCTGCTTTTATTCTGAAACGACAGACATCTTAAAGTTCATCTTAAAAAGAAAAAAAAAGCTTTACTGTTTTAGTTAAATAATTTTTTAAGGCAGAAATAAAAAAACATTACATTTTATATAACTAAATAATGTATTTATAATTAATAGTTATATATTTGTCCATTTAAAATTAAAATCTTTCTGACTAATGTATTTTACACCTATATTAAATATTAAAATATAAATTCAAAAGGTTTTAAAAAAGAAATCGCGCCAACCTTTAAGTGCTGCGCCGAGGAGAATTTATAGTCTAGAGTACTTCCTTTGCTTGAGAGTTTTGGTAATATCATACACTAATTCAATAAGAGAAGCTTTTAAGTACGATACTTTTGTGACATATTTGGTAAAAAATTTAGTGAGCACTTAAAGAATCAAGATTATTTCGCAAGACAAGGCAAAACGAAGTACTTTATAAATTTTCTTATCAAATTGTTTGTTGAAAAGGAGAAATTTTAAGAGAGTCCCATTATGGTTTTAAAGAATTAATTTAAAATTCTGGGGACATAAAGCTTAAGTTATTTATATTTATGATGGCAAATTTTAGGTAATGTCTTAGAGTTTTTCTTAAAAGAAAATATGCTTACAATTCTGCATCTTAAAATTAAAATTCGTATACATACATCAAAGCTGGTAAACAAACAAGTTTAAGCTTTTTTGTATGAAATAATCGGAAACTCAAATTTCAATAATAATAATAATAACATAAATACACTTTTCTTTGGAGAGATTTCGGAGATAACTTTCCACCTACAATTATAAATTATTTAATAAAAAAAGAATTGCTAGAATATTCAGTTTTTCCCCTAGGATTCCAGGCCTCCAAACTGCCAAAAGCTTTAGCTCTAAGTTATATTCAAACAGAAAATTTCCTTTCCATATGTATCTTTGTTTATTTACAAACTTAATATAGATGGTATTTAGAAAACTAATAAATTGAAAATGATAGTAAAGGCCTATTTTTGAAATAAGGCAATAAATGTCTTACTTTTTTTTATAATGTATTACAAGAGATTCATTTCATTCAAAATATACATTTTTTTCAAATAATTAGCCTTTGAAATCAGAAGAGGCTATATCTTAATCTTGAATGCAAGGATCACATTTAAATAAATCCCTAAAGCCATCTCCGATAACAAAAATACTATTTTTCATCCCCGAGAAGGGATTTCAACAATTAAATTTTCTTCATTCATTACAAGAGGAATGATTTTTGAATGTATGAGATGTATAGTTTATTTTTGTTACAATTCTGCCCAAAACTTTTAGACATTTGTAACAAAAGTTGGGTACTATTTTGAACGAAGCCCAAGATTTGTTCCATTTATTCATGTTTTATATATCTCAAGTTTAGTGTTTTCTCTTGAATAATAATCTTTATAGAATCTTTTACCATTTTTTCAATTTTATTATTCAAAAACTTTTATTTGATAGTAGAATGCTACTCTAATATCCGTCATTTGGTATTAAGCAAGCTAATTTATAAAACCGAGATTATCCCAAAAATGAAATCCTACTATTCTGAATCATAAACAGAGGTCCGTGGCAATTTAATATATATTTGACTCCGCAAATTCCAAGCACAGGTTAAAATAATTGGAAAAAATAAGAAAAATTTAAAAATACTTTTAAAAAATTACAATCCTTATATTACTTGCAGTTTTCGTTTATGTATAGTTAAGGCTTCCACATTTCACAAATTTTCCACTCACCCATTTAAGCAACTGGAAAAAAAGCTTTGGTAAGACATTAAAAAAAATTACATTCCTTTTATTATATATAGCTTCAGTTTATCAATTGCTAGAGCTTCCCCATTTTACATATTTTAACTTCCTCTGTACTCACCCCCCCCAAAGATTTAATACTCATATTACGGCGAAGCTTCCTTTCCTATCCGGTAAATTTGACTGATTGAACATCTGAGGCGTGTACTTTACTCATTACAATCGATAATTTACATGAGTTAAAATCACAGGGAGAGCTTTTGAAAAGTCTCAGAAGATCACCGAGCTTGCATGTGTGTAATAGCCATCGGGTAGGCTGGTTCCCTTTCATATTTAAAAAAAAACTGTTTAGAACAAGGACTGTTATTACGATTTATGAGGGTTAAGGGAACTTTTATTATTTTGGCAAAGGTATTTGATCATTCCAAAATTCTGAAATACATGAACTCTAATGATATTAGAGATGAAAAAGTTCATGAAAATTTTAATTAATCTCATTAAGCTTTAAGAGAAATCATTAAAAATTTGCAATAAATTTTTTTAAACAACGGAAAATCATAATATTGTTATTTAATAAATATAATTTATATATTTTTATTTTGAATAATTATTTCGAAAAATTTATGTTTAATGGACTAAATTAAATTATGATTTAAATCTCTCTAATCAACATTTTTATCTTAAAATTCAATAATTTACAAAGAATTATTCTAAAATATTTGAAACAAATTTAAAGTTAAGTAAACAGCATTAAATTAAGCAGCTTTTAACAGATTATCTGATTTTAAATAACTGTTAAGACAGAATTCCTTAATGATTGGTTTTGTTTGGAATAATTAAGAAATCCTGTCTCATAAAGTGGAAAAATTATCATTATTATGACGAAATTTTGCAACAAGAAAAATCATTTATAGTAATCTAAGTGGAGTTAAATGAAAATGTTGTTTTTGTCAAATTGAATAAAATCAATTGCTTTAAAGACCACGAATTTTAAAACTAACGCTTGTTAAATGAATAATCAAATTATTACGCTGAAAATTAAAAACCATGCCATAAGTTATTGTTAATATTAATATTTTCTTAATTATAGAATGTAATACTGAGCAAAAAATTATAGAATGTAATACTGAACAAAAATTATAGAATATAATACTGGACAAAATATTATAGAATATAATACTGAACAAAAAGTAAAAAAAAAAAAATAAAGCAATCTGACTAAAAATCTATTCAAGAGTTTTATTGTACTCATCGGTTAAATATTCTCTTCAAGAAAATATTTTTTCAGTGTAATTATTTATCCAATATAATCTTTTTAAAGAGACTGCGACATAATTCCTTTTAAAAGTAAATTTCAAATCTATTAATTTCTTTTGTTGACTCTCATATCAGTTCTGATGAATGTGAATGTTATTTCTTATTCTGAAATATTAGACGTGCATCTTTTCAAGATATGAAATTCAAGATCGAAGAACTCCAACATAACTACCAGCATTTCATTTTACCTTCATTCCACGAAAAGACAAACAAGAAACCTTATCTGCTAATGACATCGCAACAAGAGCTTGTCATCGGTTTTTTCCTTTCCTGAAACAGTGGATAACATGAAGGGAGAACTGCATACCGCTTCCTCTTTTATCTGTAGGTAGATGAGATTTATCCGGAGAATACGGATATCCATTCAGTCCATTAATGTCACCAAAGGGCATGAAGATATTAGGAATATTACTTCTCGATTCCCAGTAATCAGTAAATTTTCAAAGTTTTAGCAGAAAAGGCCTTTGATTATCCATTTTAGCATGGTGCATTGAAGTTTACAGATATTAGTATTTGATTTCTAAATCACTATGAATTGTTATAATGAAACAACTAATTACTTGCTACTAACTTGTTGACTAATAACTAATTATTGATTTGCTACAATGGGTATTGACAATATATGATGATTTTCCTCATTCTAAGTTCGATTATTTGTTAGGGTTTCAATTTTTTGAAAATGATTTTAATTGAAACAATATATCATTAAGTCATATAACTGAATTCCCACCCAACCAGAAGATACACGGATAAATAATACTATTAGCTGCCGCAACAACAACACTGGAGGGAATTGTGGTTGAGTCCTGAGGGCCATCACCACCCATGGTGACTTCCTTTAGGAAGTGTTTCCTGTCCTCGATGGGAAGAGACAGACCTTCACCTTTTCGTGTACCCTTCAGGGTGGGGAGAGTCATTCATTATGCCGAAAACTTCTCATCCTCATTTCGAGCTGCCCCCGGGTGATAACTTTCTATTATTAAAATTAAGTTATTGGTGTATTTATGTTCATTGAGTTAAAATAAAATTGGAATTTGCATTTACTAAAACAACAAACAAAAAAGCTACAGAACGGGCTAAAATTTAAAATTAAAAGTGTTCTATGTTTTGAATTACTATCCGTGAAATTTTGAATTACTATCAACACATTCTAATAAAATTGTGAACTTATAAAAAGATAATGATACAATAGTTATGACGTATAATGATCTACTATCCATTAGCCTTTAACTGTGGAGGTAAAATGTTAGTACTTAATTGGAGAGGTGCGGTCTACGAGACCTCATTTTCTTTACACTCAAATTAAATTTTCTGATAAATATATCAGTATGAAAGTGGGTCAATATACTCTTCAGATATTTTTCTTGATTATAAATATGTTTTAGAAATTTTTTCAAATATATTATTGTTGAAAAAAGTAATTGCGTTGGGACATACATCTTCTATTCAAATTACACGTTACAACAAACAGCATTCTTGAAAAAACATATTACTTTTCACTTTTAAATCATTTAATTTTCCAGTACATAAAGGTATATAGAAAACAACATGATGAAAAATTCAAACATTATATGAAAAATTTTAAAAATGACAATGGGTAAGTTTGACCCTCTTTTAATCTACTTGTATGACTTTCATAGCATTGTCTTCTAGGGCATTTTAAACATACAAGTTAATAAGTAGTAAAAAAAATCAACCTTTAAATTCAGTATACATTTCTTTTGATATATTAATATATTTATAAATTTTTCAGAATGCACCACAAGAAAAGTTAACCATGTTTGAACATACATATCAGAATAAGTTGAATGCGAACTTTCATCGAAATTCTCTTCTGTACAATTATCCTTATCATTAAAATTACTTTCTGCTTCATTTAAAAGTGTCTGGGGCACTTTTTCATAATAGAATAATTAAATTTGATGATGTTTCGAGGTCTTAGTTTTAGCGCTACCGGCTAAGCCTTGTTTATCATTGGAACACTTAGAGGGAGAGCTCTCAGAGAACGTGTTTAAATAAATAACTGAATTATTTAAAAAAAGCCTCCGCCTGATTCGGTTGAAAAAGTGCACATATATTGGTCACAAAACAGGAAGCTACAAGGTCAATCTATTCAATTGAACTAAAAATAGATTAAGGGTGGTCGAAAACACCTTTGCTAACGTTCTCACAGGCCGCATGACCCCAGTTAAGGGTTATTTATGGTATATCTTGATCGCGCATGTGGTTTGCCGGTGTAAGAATGTTTAAAATAGAATTTAAGATATCAAGCAAAGATTCTGGTCTAATGTATTTTATGCTTTCATCTGACACAGAATTCACTAAATATATACTGTTTATATATTTATATAATTTTTTATAGATCACACTTTATAGTTAATACCGATAATTATCCATATATAGTATTGTATATATTATTGTAAGACCCGTATTGGGGACTTGGGAATTGTCCTGTTCCTCAATGCAATTTTCTGATGAGAAAGATAAAAAGAAGTTGTGATTTTCCCACTCGAATGTCCCAGATTTGTTTAATAGCATAGGTTTGACTAATTCATCTAGTCAGTATATTCACTTTTCCTCATATTCATTGACTAGAAGAGTTCTGTAATGACCAGAATTACCAGACCTCTTTGAAAGATGTATAGCTCAAAGAGCTCCTATCTATATCAAGGCAGAGAATCTCTCTAAAATACAAGGTGGCCAGAAATAAAACACCCCTACTCTGACCTCCATGGATATCGAACTACTCAGTGTAAAGGCTCAAAATTTTGTACACATACTATTCAAAATATGGGGAAACGGATTTCACGAAAAAAAAATTAGTTCCTGAAATCACCGATAGGTGGCGCTGCACAACTGGAACTATGATCAAAAGACACAAATAATAATAAAAATTAAAATGTTTATGCGGAATGGAATGCTTCCATGCTTCCTTTTTAATTTTTCTGCCCCTTATGGAAAATAAAAATAGTAAAGAAGCTAGAACTCCCGTTGTAACTGCAATTTCATACTGTAACCAGAAAAATTTGCATAAAGCATGGTTAGAAGCCATGTTCTGGGTATAAAAGAAGTTAAAATGTGGGGAATGTCATTCTTATTAGTGATGGCTGTCACGCTGCCAGAACGCGCTTTGCTTGTGAAGTTGTTTTACGAGAATAAAGGAAATGCTCCAGCAGCACTTCGAGAGTTTCGCCGACTTAAGGATTTGCGTAAGGGACCATTGCTTCCACAAGCTCTCAGGAGAATGATCGCTCGATTCGAGGAAACTGGACATCTTGGAGTTCAGCCTGGTCGAGGACGCAAACCGGTTCGTTCAGATGTCGTTGAAGATGTTGCCACCGGTATTGTTGAACAGTCAATGGATAATGTTTTAGGCTGCAGTAGTGCACGTGCAGTGTCACGACACTTGGGTGTTCCCTATAGCACAGTGTGGAACGTACTCAGAAAAATGGTGCATTGTTTCCCGTACAAAATCCGCCCTAATCAACAATTGCTGGCCACAGACAGGGAGATGCGACTGACCTTTGCATTGACATTTCTTGCTAGAGTTGAAGTGGATGCATCGTGGCCGTGGCAGATTCTGTGGAGCGATGAGGCCCATTTCCACCTCAGTGGAACAGTGAACACCCATAACTGTCGCATATGGGACACGACAAACCCCCGTACCTTCCAAGAGATTCCACTCCACTCACCGAAAGTTACAGTCTGGTGTGGATTCACAGCCACATTCATCCTTGGACCGTTCTTTTTCGAAGAGGTTACTTCCAATGGCCTTGAGACATGTACCGTGACGGCCAACAGGTACAAAAGGATGCTCGAAACATTTGTTGTACCCCATTTGCAGCAGCGCCAATGCCTTGACACCATTACTTTTATGCAAGATGGAGCACCTCCACACATTGGACTCCCTGTGCAACAGTTTCTTCGCCAACATTTCACCACTGACAGAATAATCAGTCGCGCGTTTCCGACAACTTGGCCATCTCGTTCACCGGATCTTAATCCGTGTGATTTTTGGCTTTGGGGACACTTAAAAAACCTTGTTTATCGAGAACGTCTGATAACCTTGGCAGATTTGAAAGAGAGTATCAGTCTGCATGTGAGAAGCATCTCAGATGACCAGTTACGATCCGCAGTTGAACAAGCTGTCCACAGACTTCACATTTTACATCTTCAGGAAGGGAACCATATTGAGCAGCATTCCCTGCATCGATAACGTCCTTGTTTCATGTATGCTTGGTACTTTCAAATAAAATGTGTTTAAAACGTGTTTTTGTGTCTTTTCAGCATACGTCCAGTGGTACAGCGCCACCTATCGGTGATTTCTGGAACTAAATTTTTTTTTTCGTGAAATCCGTTTCCCCATTTTTTGAATAGTATGTCCACAAATTTTCAAGCCTTTACACTGAGTAGTTCGATATCCAGGGAGGTCAGAGTAGGGGTGTTTTATTTCTGGCCACCCGGTACAAAAAGGTTAACTTGGCTGTACAATAGAATGCCTATTGCTTTTATAAAATACCCATTGAACTAATTCACATTTTCTTAGATATTATATAAATATTTTTATTACTGATTTTTAATACGGTATAAATTATGTAAAATAAGAAGTTATCATTACTCTTTTTTTAAACTTATGATCCAAAAAAATCATTATAATAAACCATAGAAATATATTTATGTCACAGACTGACTACTCGGACACTCCCAAAGAACACATAAATACCTGAAGGACCAGGCTGCCCAACTACACACTGGCGGGAAATGTGGTTAAGGTAACCGACTACGCTCGAAGGAAAAAATTTGAAAAATTGGATTTTTTAAAAACTATTTATGATTTTTTGATGTATTGTCAATAATAAACACTATAAATACAAAAAAAAATATTTGAAAATATATTTTGAGAAATGGGAAAATTTATAGTAAATTTTAATGAAATTTAACCAAAATGGTTCATACTCTACACAAAATTGTAATGCAGCAATCTTATTTTTCTTTGTACACAAGTTATAGAATACAATGATGAATGAAATGAGCCAAAATCTAAGAAAAATTTTGAGATGCAAATAAATTATGGGTAAAAATATGTGCATTTTTACCATGAATTTGCAACTTATTTTTCCTAAAAACACCTTTACATGAATAAGTATTTCGCCAACAATAAAATTTTTGGTTCATTTCATTACCCATATTATTTTAAACAGATGTTGAAATTTTTACGTAAATACTTCTATTAGTTTTGGGGTTATCTTGTTAACGGCTGAGAATTTTAAAGAAAATTAAAGTTTTCTGAGAATTGAAGTGAAAGACAAATTTTAGTTGAAAAACACGTGACCCTGGATGATAGGTTAGACATTCCTTTTATTAGAAAAGATAAATAGTTTTGGGAGGATAAAAGTCTAAACTACAAAAAGTAAGAATAATTTTTAAAAATCGCCTATGTTGTCGATAACCAGTATTGAAAACGTAGTCAGATACCTCAGAAGTACGTCCCGCCTTCAAAGTAAGGAGCTGGACTCCCACCTTTCTGTGTACACACAAGTATGGGGAGTGCAACCACAATGACGGAAGCTTCTCATCCCTATAACCAGTCCCCTCCACTCCCCGTGAGAGAAGAAATATGCTTAAGAAAAGCCTTTCTCTTTAATATTGCGTTTGAAATACATAACTTGTTGCAATGCCTTCTTAATTTTATAAAACATTATTATTATTATTTCAAACACTCTATTTCTGAAAATTTACCTATTTTTTTAGAAATAAAAAAAATGTATTTTGAATGAAATTTTGTAACTTTTTCCCAATGAAATGTAGTTAATAGGGGAGAAACAATTTTCTTCATTGTTACTAATAAGCACTCGTATTATGAAGATCAAAAAATAAAAATACGAGCACTTGCGATATTCATGGCCTAATGTTCACTTTTTAAATGTGAAAAGAAATATAACGTTCATTAAAAATTAATTATATAAGAAAGTTTGTGCGACATTACTTCCGCAAATTATTTTTTAACTTTTAAACTAGAACTTTTGCTTCAAAATTGCAATTTGATTCTTCTGTTACTCTTCTGGTTTTATTTTGAATGGAGTTCAGGCTTTTAATAAGAATTTACGTACCGAGTGAAGAGATTCAAGGGAAAAAGTCTGAGACATCCAGCTCAGTTCCCCCCCCCCTACTTAGATTTAATTATATAGACACATATAAAAAGATCAACTGAGGGAAATAACAAAAATATTTTTTAATGAAAAACTTTTAATTATTTTCTAGCACAAAAGAAAAAGTCGTTAACTTAAAAACCCATCTAATCAAAATAGGTTTCTTTCCTTTGCGCTCGTTTTTTTTTTTTGTTCTGTTCATTAGTTTACTTTTTTCAAATAAAAGAGCTGCATTATCTTGGTAAATATTATATGGAACGATAATAACAAAACTTTTGCACAAAATTTGAATTCCCACTTTTTTAAAGAACTTAAATAAAATGTGAAAAAAGAAAGTGAAATGTTATCAGCAATATTAAATGCACATTTTTTAAATGTGGCAAGCATAAGATTACTTATATATACAAATTAACAAAATAAGCCAAGCAAAAAGGAGCACAACCGGAGCAAAACTACAGCCAACAGAAAAAGCATCCGGCCTGAAGGCTTTTTCAAGGGTCACCCTCAGGAAAGGATTCAAAATAAGGGATTTTTTTTTCTGTGAGAGTCATCCGACAATGAAGAACCATCCGAAGAAATATCGCCCCAACTGACATTACAATTATAATACAGAGAAAATAAGATTAATGTCGTTTCTGAGTGCCATCCATTTTACTATTTCATCAATTCTTTTATTAAAACTAAAATATTGATATTATAGTAGTTTTTGGGTAAATAATTATTGTTTAAATTATTAATTAAACTATTTGTTGCTTTTATAAATGAAATTTTATTACAAATATTTTTAAATTGTGAGAAAATTAAATTTTTGAAAATTTTAGAGTTAAGATTAGAGTGATAATTATAGAGTTTAATTATTTTAAAGCTGAATTCGTCTCTTTTATCATAAATACCAACTATTGTTTTATGATTAGGCTTATTTTTTAATTAATTTAGATTCCTCTGTATTTTAATTGTAGCTGCACATGCACTCATTAAATACAATGATTGGTTTTTGAAATTTGAAATTTTAAACTTGTTCGAATCAGAAATAATTTTTAGTTTCCATTCCAATTTTTAGTTTTTCTTTCGTAATTAGTTTCGTTTACATATATTAATTACTAGCCGCCTTTGGCGACCAGCTGGTTCGCCATGAGTAAAGCGTTCTAAAATTTTCAATTAAATCACATATTCATTAGCCTTGAAGTAATTCCGGGCATGTATTGGCGTGAAATTAATATTTTCTTTAATATGATGGACGGAAAGTTCTAAAAGAACACCTTTTCCTAATAATATTCTTTAATTTTATAAATCAATCAGTTTGAACCATCGGGTATGCTTCCAAAATATTAAAAAAAAAAAAATCGATGATGTTGCCAAAATATTAAATGTTTTTTTAAAGAAAGCGAGAAAGGGAAAAAAGTATTAAATTAATGATACAGATATTGCAAACGATTACATAAATATGCCATTAAGTCGGAATTTCAATGCATATCCTGCCTAAATTCAATCAGGTTTACCGTAAATAAAGATTTATTGACTTAATGATATAGATATTGCTTTGTTTTGCATTTATTTTTTGAAGAAAATATCACATTTTATATTTATTTTATTTTATCCAGTCACGTGCTGACAGTTGCATTTCTGTAGATTTATTTTGTGATGATAGGTTTTTTTTATTTGAACTTCCAGCATTGTTTTCTTTTATTTTATCCAGTCACGTGATAAAAAACATAGTAAAAATATTTCTTTAAAAATTCGTTAAAAATAGTAGCTTAAGTTATACATTAAAACACTGATACCGTTAGAAAGCTAATTTTTTTTATCTTTAAATTGATATAAAAATCATGCTTGTGCAATAACATTTTTGGAAGTTATGGCGGAAAAACGTCGAAATTTCGCTTAAAATTTAATTAATTCAAATTCTAATTAAAAATTCGAAAAAAGGGCTCCAAGGTGCACATTCCGGACCTCCAAGGTATACATGTACCAAATTTGGTAGCTATAGGTCCAATGGTCTGGCCTGTAGAGCGCCAACACACACACACACGCACACATACACACATTGAGCTTTATTATAAGTATAGATAATAATTTAGATTTGTTTCATAAATAGGTTTTATTTCATTTACTCTTCATTTTTGTGAATTTATTGTTTAATTACGAATTAAATTTTAATTTCGATTTCGACCTAATTAGTATCTATCTATCTATCTGTCTGTCTGTCTGTCTATCTATCTATACATTTACACACACACACACACACACACACACACACACACACACACACACACACACACACACACACACACACACACACACACACTGTGTCAAACTGTGTGTGGAATAATGCTTCAGTGATATGTGTGATATATCTTGAAACTTCATCGGATGACAAGAATTATAATTTACGTTTTGCCATTCAACAATGAATTATCATGAAGTTTTATTCGATATCACCAACCTAGTCACTTTTATTATTAAAGACTGTGTAATACAGAGTGGGAAAAAGACAAAGCCAGGAAAAATAGGCATAATTCTAAATTTTTTCTGTAATGCATTACAATTTTTAAAAAACAATAAGAATATAGACTATAATGTTTGAAGTTATTTTGAATAATATTTATATTTAATTCATTACAGGTTTAATCATGTTTAGATTTTACCGGATGGAAAACTAGAAAATGAAATGAAATCAGTTATAAACTTTGTTCACAACACAGGTTAATTTGCCTCTTTTTGTATGATGCTCATATCTACCAATCGGCATATCATAAAGTCCAGAAATATTTCTAAAAGATGATTTGACATTTTTTCCCTTATATCTTTAATCGCGTACTGCATATAATATTTATTGACGTAACAATGCCTGACTGCATATACATCAAGAATCATTACGCTCTACAAAATTTCAGTGGGGCTCAAGACGAAGCTTTTTGATACCTGTTTAAAAATTACACTTCATTTGCTTGTAGCCAAAAATTTGTAGGTCATGACACATGGATAGAAAATATTGTGTTCGTTTGTGGTTAGAGAAGCTTCTTGTAACCGGGTGAGTATATTTAATCCAAGGAAAAATTCTTCTTTACTTTTTCTTGCTTACTTTCACACACACAAAAAAAACATGGACGATGATCACATATATACAAGGAAACACATAATATAATATTGAAAAATGCCTCTAATAAGAATGAACAAGGAAAACATAATATATTTAAAAAGGCCGCTAACTAGAGCGAACAAGGTAAACATAATATATTTTTGAATATTTAATATATTTTAAATATATAAAGTGCCAGTAACAACGAAAGCAGGAAATAATGCTTTTTGACGCTAACGAAAACCGAGCGCGGTGCCTGCTTGCACCAGTTTCACATCAGAACCGAATATAGCTGTAAACAAAAAATATCTCACAAGCGCTGCCCTCTCATTCCTAACATACTTATGGGTTGGAGAATACTGCGCCATCTATGTTCATAATTCATTTATACATATGAACAAGTATACGAAGAATAAACAACATACAAAAAAAATAATTAACTAAAAATAAAATTAAAAAATAATTAAATCTTATAAACACTTCTGGTAATCAGTTTTAGCAATTATATTATAAAATTTATGAAATATCAGAAGATTATGTCTGGCCCTATCGTTTTTTTTTTCATCACTGTATGATTACTGAATCATTTATAAATATTTTTATTTTTTTCACTATACTGTATAAAAATATTTATATGCTTTAATTATTTTAGAAATATGTTAGTGCTGTTTTATAAGTATAACTACAAAGGTTTTAAAATTGAGTTCATATGAAATTTGATTTGTTCTCCATTGTAAAAAAAATTGCTAGGAGAGTTAGAAAGTAATTCATTTTTATTCAGCAATTCCATAATTTCAGACATAATTTATTTGTATAAAATTCGGAGATAAATTAAGTACATTGTGTTTGGTTTACTCTATGGCAATCTATCATCATTTTGCAAAATTGATGAATCTTCTTTCACAGAAAAACCTTAGTTTGTTGATGAAAAATTGAGCAAGACATGAATTGTGGGATAATTTAAATTGAGCTTTATATTTTGCAAGTGAGAGCGAAGAAAATAAAGCCAGTTTAAATTTTAAGTAAATGTGCAGACATTTGAAAGATTTGATGAATAAGATGTACGGTGAAATTTTAAGTTATTTGTGAAATAAACATACATGTGCATGTATTTTGCCTTCATTTAATAGCTATGCAGGTAAGCATTTATATTGTGATGTTTGGTTTCGATCCCGTAATCCATTTTTCAAATGCCATTTTCCATATTGACAATTTTTTAATATCATACTGAACTTTTATTGCTAAGAACTTATTCAGTTTTTGTGTCTTTAAATTTTAATATTAATTTGGATCACTTTTTACATTTTTTTTTACAATTTATATCTTATCATTTTCAAAAAACTCTTTATTTTGCAGTGTTCTAGAAAGTTAAATATCTAAATACAAGCAACGTTATTATGTTATATTTTATACATACTGTTATGTAAATGTTTCAAAACTGTTTGGAACAACTTGTAATATATATATAATATATATATATATTGTTAAGGATTTTCCTATCCTTAAATCCGTCGGGTTCTTTTTAGTGGGTATGTATGGTGCGAGAGGAGATGAGGACGGACACACAATTACCAGTCCTTCAGTATACAATATATATCAGACGTTTATTTACAGGACAATAACAGTACATCACAAAGACGACAAATATTGACCGAGCAACTATGTACAGATGAGACGAACACGCTGGATAGCACACAGTAGAACTTTACTTCAGATAGCAGCAGTACACCACAGGCAGAAATTCCGTAGTTAAAACGTCCACAGCACAGTTGTGGTCAGATAGGATTCAGCAGGAGAAGGAATCTTTAAGAAATTCTGTCTACTCTCACGTAGGTCTCTCCGAAGCGGGCTAAAACTATTCCTCCTTCGAGGCCTACTCACTACTTCGCGCAACGGGACTACTCCTACTAAGACACAATGAGCTACGACACACGAAGCAGGCTTCGTCAGAATATGCCCCACACACACCCCATGTCAGAATACACCCCCCATATCCACCACCACCGTTCAGGACTCCTCAGTTCAAGACCTCTCTATTAGGTCTTCACCTTTTTCGATTAATTCAACTGTACTTCTTCTCGTTTGATTCACACCACCTCTTTGACTGACAGTTGAAGGAGTGCCCGCGTCGTCAGACGCTACCTCCTATAATGGCGGCAGGTAGACGAAAACTAAACATTGCTTCAGGTGACTGGCATGGACTGTCGTCTCTCATGGTTACTTCTAGACTGAAGTGCTCTGCGGAGAAGAGCGGGGACTCCCAAGGGGGAGGTGGGTGGTGGAGCTTGAAGGGCCAATCAGGAACCAGCATCATCGGGGAAGGTGAGGGTGTTCGCTGCGGAGTGAGGGGAACCTTAAAATCATTTATTGGAACGCAAATGGGATCAAACTCAAAATCCATGAGCTAAAACTGTTTGTAAATAAGCATAAGCCCCACGCAATTCTTATACAGGAGACGCACCTGAGACCTGGGAAAAAAGTATTCCTCCCCAATTACGATAGCTACTATTCCTATAGAGAAAACCAAGACCCAGCGCGCGCAAGCGGAGGCACTATGATTTTTATTAAAAACAACTTTCAGCACTATCAGGTCATACCACCCGCCCTTCATTATACCGAGGCAACAATAGTAGCTTTCACCCCCAAAAATTTTGACACCGTCACTCTAACTTCACTTTATATTCCCCCAAACTCAGACCCCCAAATGTTTACCTTCGATCTTGAAAACATTTTACAAATAAGCCCTAATGAAATAATCTGTGGAGACTTTAACGCCCCAGAGGTAATACATTGAGAAGGTTCGCAAACAATGCAGGTCTTGAGATCTTAGCCCCCTCCGACCCCACGCGGTTCGGTACTCACAATGGAACCACAATAGACCTCGCAATAGTCAGAGATTTTCTCTTCCCCTATGAAATCACCTCCCTCCCTGAAATGAGCTCTGACCACAACCCGGTCGCTCTTAACTTCCTTTTTAAATACACCCTACCCCTTATTAATGGGAAAACTAAAACCAACTGGAAAGCTTATAAAGAGGAACTATCCACCTGCACCTTTAAATTTGATAATATTAACGACCCTAATGACATAGATAACCTTGCGGAAAGTATTGAAACTGAAATTATTAATGCAAAAAATAAAAACTCTCACCCCGTTAAAAACGAAAAACCATACATCGACCCCACCCTTAAAAACCTTAACTATGAAAGAAATAGAACCAGGAAACTCTATCAAGCCACTAGACGACCAGATTTAAAAAGACAACTAAACAAACTAAATATCAAAATAACCAGACTTGCACGTGAAATTGAAAACAAAGAGTTCACTGACCGATTAATCAACATTAATCTTGAAAATGAAAATATTTGGGATTTTGTCAGACCCTTTAAGAAGAAAAGAAAAATTATTCCGACCCTTAATGGTCCGGCTGGAATTGCACAAACCGACCTCGAGAAAGCAAATTTCTTAGCAGACAGCTTGGAGAATCAGTTTAAACTTAATCCACTTCAACATGAGGAGACCGAGATCGAGGTCGGTGAAACTATTTACGACTACCTCCACACACAGAGGGCGCCACTGGACAATGTAAACATTGAACCGGTGAAGCCATCTGAAATCATAGCCAACATAAAGAAACTAAAGAGAGGTAAAGCACCGGGACACGACAACATTTCAAATACCATGATAACCCACCTACCACTTAATATTATTTTATTCTTCACCCTACTTGTGCAAAAAATTTTGGAAATAGGCCATTTCCCGGCACGTTGGAAGACAGCCACTGTAGTTCCCATTTATAAGCCTGGTAAGGATCCTACGAATCCTACCAGCTATCGGCCCATTTCACTACTTTCCTCCCTTAGCAAAATTGCTGAAAGTATCATACTCAATAGATTTAATTACCACCTAGACCAGAACAACATTCTTCGTCCTGAACAATTTGGCTTCAGACCAAGCCATAGCACTTCGCACCAACTCATCCGAGCTACTGAATTTATCACGTCGGGTTTCGCAAACAAGCAGAAAACCGGAGCTGTCTTCCTTGACATCCAAAAAGCGTTCGATCGAGTATGGATTAATGGACTCATTTATAAACTTATCAAATTTAACACGCCATTATATCTTATAAAAACCATTGCTTCATATCTTAACGGTCGTAGCTTCAGGGTTAGGGTGAAGAACGACATTTCTAGTCTTAAATGCATTCAGGCAGGAGTACCACAAGGCTCTAAGCTCGGGCCAGTTCTGTTCTCCTGTTATATTAACGACATCCCAACACAGTTCAACACCATGTTGTGTCTATACGCAGATGATACCGCAATTCTAGCCAAAAATCACAATGCAAATTACGCCACTATTGCCCTTAACAGGCACCTCTGCGAAATTACTAAATGGATGGAGAAATGGAAAATTGAAATCAACGCTGACAAGACAGTAGCCGTACTTTTCCATAAATCTCCCAGGCAGAAAAACTATAGAAATATTATTATTAAAGGTAAAACCATCCCTTGGTCTCAGGAGGCGAAATACTTAGGGGTAATAATGGACCGGAAATTAAATTGGAGGGCTCATATTCAATATACCAAGACCAAATTCCGAGCGCAATCGCGAAAATTTTTCCCCCTTATTGCTCGGAGTTCAAAAATGCATAGGGACTCAAAAATGCTTATTTACACAGCCTACTTGCGTCCAATATTGACTTACGCATGCCAAGTGTGGGGACATACTGCAAAATCAAATTTAAAAATTCTTAATACTCAGCAAAACATAATTGTAAGGCAGATCTGCAGAGCACGAAGAATCATGCCCAGTTCTGAAATTTACAAAGCTCTTAAATACCCAACACTTAAAGAAACCATTAAGAAAATCGCAACCAACTTCTTTACTAATCTGGATAACCATAGCAACCCAATTTTAAAAAATATTTCAAATTACATCCCTGATCCTAAAATTAAGCGACCACGCAATATACTTTTCATTTAAAACCTAATGTTTCCCATACCGTTTTTTAACATCATTTTACTGCATGCTTATTGGCTCTGATTAAACAATAGTAATATCACTCTGAACCTTCTACCCTGAGCTGGCTACTTTCCCCTCATTCACACCACCTCTTCAGATAGCTGGCCCTTATATAGTGGCGGAAGGCGGGGCTAAACCTTCTGGGCCAATCAGGATCAATCTGGATGTATCTTGGCTCCTATTGGACAGATCGAGAAAATTCTTAATGTTTCGGGTACTTTCCATTTTGTCCCCAAATTCGTCGCCAATTCGCCGAATGGTCGCCAAGCCTTGGGACCTCTGACTTTCCACCCATTCAATATCCAATATATATTATTGTAAATCTCTCTTTCTTACGGTGACAGTATCAGTAAATTCATTATTAATGTATTCAGCATCCAAACAGTGTCTTACAATTGTCTTAAGGTGAAGAAAAGATCTATCTAACTGCTAGTACATTTACTGATATATTATCAAAATTGGAAGAAAAACTTATCAAAAACTAACAATGCAAAATCCTTCTTTGATGACTCATACCATGGTTCATTCCATAATATGAAATATTCTTTTAGCTACTATTAAATGATAATAAAATATCATCATATTTAGATACAGCAATGCTTATTAAGAGGAGCATTTAAAAAGTTTCAAAAAAATCTTTAAAAAAACCATATTGTAGAATTATAAATTGTAATAAGCATAATTTTACATTAGTTTGGAGCTCGAATAATAAATTTAAGTTTCTATTTTTAACATATAATGAAACAATTTAAAGTGATAAGTTTAAATTACGACTTAATATACAATTATAATCATCATGAAATAATTTGGCATTTATACAGAATAATTTCACGAATTTATTCTTTGGAACCATGAATATTTAATGATACCTGAGAATACTTGAAAACAAATGCGTTTTCTCTGCTTTCAGATAAATTCCTTCGAATTTAATTCAAAATTCTCATTTCTTTTTGCAATTACAAATGCATTATTTTCACTTATAAAGGCACTATAATGTATGCCAAAAATTTTCTCTATTCGGTAAATTGTAAATAGCAATCATATTTTCAGTATTTTTATTCAAAATTTAAGTTAATAATAAGAAATTTGGGAGTAATTAACTTTTACTACGCTGGTTTGATTTAATTGTTTATTTTTTATTTATTGTGTATTTTAATTTTATTTAATTGTGTAATATCATTTATGTAAGCTGTAGTAAAAGTTTCTTTGCAATAAAGTTATTCCTAGATTATTTTTATATTAAAATTTATCTTTAATTGCATTGGAGTAATACAAAAATTTATTTTTTGGAACACTGTAAAAGATGAGAGATGATTTAGATGGATGTGTCATAATGGCATTGTATAAGATAGATGCTATAAAAAGATTTCGCACCATTTCTATGTTAAGTGAAGGAATAACCCTCGTAATTCTCTTATTTCTGGATGGATTGCTTATGAAAGGTTGAAAACTACAATATTTTTCTATGCCTACTTTGAAATTTTTATAACTACAAATAAAATGGCTATCATTTTATCAAAATGTAAACATTATTGCCTCTCTATTATCTATCTAGCAACTTTTGCTTGATTTTATTCTCATTGTAATGTTTTTTAATGCATAATTTGTGCTGACAATTTCTTTCATAAATATCATTTACTTATATGAGAAGAAGAACAAAATATTTTCTTCAAGGTGAACAGAGTGATATCTGCAGTATATTATCCATACAGGATTTAATTTTTATCTTGTATCAACAACTAGAAGCTTTAATACTTCAACATACGCACACATTTTTTGAATATCACCACACGTGTGGAATCTTTTTAACCACAAACTGACAGGCATTTATAGTTTATATTATTGGCTATTTAAATAAAAAATAAACTATGGTCAAAATTTATAAAGTGTTTTCTCTGGAAATATATTTTAATTTAAGATAGAAATGCGTTTTTAATAAGAAAAACCGTAATTGGACTTAGTCACCTTTTTCCATACATTTTCTGTTTCTTCCCCTTTTTTCCATAACGTTCATATAGAACTTATTATTTTTATATGAATTCTTGTTTAAAAATATTACGAAAATAAGAGAAACTACAATTACATATAGTTTACAGTTGAAAATTTTTATAAAAAGAAATTTAAACGCACAAATTTGAAAAATTATATTTTTTGTCTTTCGTTTTTATGTAATATTAAATTAATACCTTTATTATTTCACTTTCAAAATAAATTTATTTGATAACATAAGGTTCAAGATAATTTATTCCTCTTGTGAAAAAATGCATTTCATATAATGATTTTTTTTATCTTCTTTACTAGCAGGAAATAATTCTATCAAATTTTCAGGAGTATACAGCTTCTGCGTTTTGTTTTGGTTTTGTATCATGACCATTGCCCAAAATTTCACGAATACACGACAAATATGAGCTAACATCATTCTTTCTATACGTAGAAAATCTCTGAATCTTTATTGTTAGTAGACGTACTCTTAACCTTAAAGGGAATCTGAAACTATATCACTCGCAAGTGGGCTGGTAATAAGGTCTTGGCTTCAGTGCCGAATGGCTTCAAAGAGAATCGAAGAACCCTCGTATAAGCAGGGCTTTTCACCACAAGGTTAAATCTGTCTAGGTGAAATGTCCTTCCTCTGGTGCAGTGTGGAAGTTTGTAGAAGAGGGAGGAAAATAACTGTATAAGTATAGTCCTCGTCATCTGACAGTTATTCAAAATTGCGAGGCCTGTTCCAAAATAGCTTAGTCTTGCTTTAAAAAACGGGAAGTTAAGATAACTAAACTAAACTGAAACTAATTAACACACGCAGGGTTTATTTTGACTTCAATCCACTTGTAAAAAATAAATACTTGGTTTCATTGATTTCTTTTGTTCTAATCTTGTTCTTCTAGTTCCCCCATGAAGATATAATAAGTGACAAATATAAACTTTCATAAATTTCAAGAACTTCTTCGCAAGAAAGAAAAGACAAGGTCAAAAAGATCCCATGCATGTGCTAATTGGTTAAAAAGCTACACAGGAGATATTTTTCGAGAAAATACAGAACAATTTTTTACATTTTCTAATAATTAGACAAATTCTTTTCTTTTATTCGATATGAAGTCATATGGCATCGCTTAATTGTACACATTGATAATTCATATTATCAAAAAAATGAATTAAACCAATTATTTAAAAATTTGTGACAAACGTATTGATATTCATATTTCTTTACATGGAGAATATTGCATTATGCATTCCCATGTGCGAGTTTACTTAAAATTGTAAGGAAATGTAATATTTTTGAATAATACATATATTTTTTTCAATTATGGTATGCTATTCATTTACAAATTAAAAATGCAATAGCATACCAGCATTAAGTTCTGATTCCTCAGAACTCTAAGCTGAATCGTATTACAAATCAAGATAAAGAATTCAAATCTGATCCACCACCAGAATCAAATAAATCAATATGGTCATGAATTATTGATGCAACGGATTGTAGATCTTCAAATAAAATAAAGCCGAGTCCGTTTCTCCGTACAAATAAATAATAAAATAAAAAAAATCGTTCACAATCAGTTTTTGTCTAATACGAGTCAGAATGAAGAAATACGAAAGAAAAATACATCCCGTGGAGACGGTTGGAGATCATATTTGATTTTTATGATATTTTAAGTGGTACGAATACGACATTTTGTGTAATCCTAAAAATATTTTTTAAAAAAATCAAATAAATGGACACAGAGGGCAATAAGTAAATAAATAAATAAATCATTAATTATAAAACAAGGAGATAAAAGCAATAACTCAGTAAATAAAATAAAGTTTTCAAGGCACGTTTGAAATTCTTATTTTGTTCAGTAAAGCAAATATTTTAGAAAATGAATAATAACATGCAATAAACATCATTAGTAATACAGTTTTATATTTATAAAATAATTATTTGCTATTTTTGAGAAAGTAATTGGTTCTTATTCAAATAAAAATTAAAATCTATAACTTGCCTAGTGTTTAGCGAGCAGTATAAATAATTGAATTCATCTTTTCCAAAAAATTCTTAGAAAACTACAGGGTTATTATATCTAAAAATATAATTAATTTGCCATATCTAGATTAATTTACTGAACAAAGGTCAAAAGTACTTTCTCCGTTTATAATAAATAGCATATTGAATATTCAAATTAAACTAGTTAATATTCAGTAATTAAAAATAATATGGCATGTAATACACAGTGGATTTAAACGAATAATTTAAAATTATACTATATTAACAACAAAATAAACATTAATGACTCAAGAAGAAAGGAAACTATCACCTTCTCTCATTGTAAAGTAAAATTTAAAAAAAGCCACAAAAATATCGATACGCCTCAGAAGTTGAAATGAAAATTAATATATCCTTCTTTTTCATTGTATAAGACTACAGATTATTTGTGATTTCAGTGCATTTGATTGCGAGCAGATTTTCTTTTTGATTTGAGATAGTGTAGCTGTCTCTTTACCATATGAAAAAAATTGCTATTTACTGTAATTTATTTAGCAATGAGCTGCTTGCATGTCTATTGTATATTGTAGCAATTATTGTTTTTTGTACATTTCTACTGCGTTTCGCAACCTTTATAGCCTATTTTCTTGTGAAATAGTGAAATGTAATACCGTTATCCACTGTTGAGTATATTGGCATTATCACCGTGCAACTACCGTTCGAAAATTACTAAACAAAATATTTCTGCTATTAAGCACGTAAGAATCTAATACCCTTAAATTCAATTTTTATTATAAAACATTCATTGCGATGAAATAGGATTTATATAAAGCTAAAGAAATATCTAAATTCAATAATGATTTAGAGTTGCCATAAATTATGCATTAAAATGGTATATTTAAAGAACCTTCGGAAATAAAGGTTAGAGTTTTTGATATGCAAAGAATAAACAGACTAATCTTTTTCTATAAATCTTTACTATTTAAAATGTTAAGTAGGAACCAATAACTAAATTTATAAACTATTTCTTTATAAGCAAAAAGACATAATAGCATTAATATGCTAACGTTTTGGACATAAACGTATTTTTTATAGTTCTAAGGATGTTTCTTTTTTTAATTGTGACGTACCTTACATATAATCAAAACACTGCTTTTTTATGTGTTAAGCCTTCCAATTTCACACATATAGAATTCTTTAATTACTTGAAACTCAAAGCAAACTATGCAAATCCATTTCTTAATTCCATGTCTTTTCAGATTTGATTTTTCCTATTGCATTTACTTTTATACCATATTAGGAATTTCAAGATACTTGTATCAAATTTTAAATAGTTCATTCATGTGATCTTTACGCATCTCCTGCATGAATATCTTTTTTGATTAGAAGTTAAACTGAAATGTGGCGAAATATTAACAAGGAATATATATTTCTTTATATTTCGCGATGCATATTTTGAAGCATGTTTGCCGCCAATTTACATAATTTTTAAGTAAATTCTATGCACATCGGTTAGAAAATGCCAAGGTAAGTAACAAAGTTTCTCAAATCTTCAAAGTTTGAAAAGCAAATTATGGAGCATGTATTCAAAACATTCACCTTTATGTTAATTTGTTTTTGTAATGAGCAATAAATGTGGTAAATAGGAGGCACCATAAAGTTTTAAAAGGTATGATTTGCTTTTAATATTGATCACTTTTAATGCTGCAAAATGAATAATTTCTTTTTAGAATTTCCTCTAGAAAAGTTTTTTTCATAGCAGCATTAATAAAGTAAGGCTTTCAAAATTATGGAAATTTTCAAGTGGAAACACCCTTCAATGAGGAAAATTCAAACACTTATGTTTAAATGAAATTACATTCATTTTTTAGAGAATAAAATGTAATAATAATTTATTGCATACTCCACTTACAGAAAAAGGAACTATGCAACTTATAAGACTGAGAAATATACGAAGAAATGCATTTTTGAAATAATAATGTAGGTATAACCAATATTACGTAGACGAAAGAAAACTAAGAAAAAAATATAAACTATCTAAACAACTGCAATATTTTTAATAAAGAAGTTAAAAAAGACATATAAACTCAGAAAAACATTTATAATATGAAACAGAAGGATATAAAATTAATGATCAAACTAATTTGGAAAAAATATTTTAACGATGTTTTAAGGAAATGTCACAACATTTCATTTGCATTTGGGATTGATTTAATTTCATTATCAAAGTCATTCACTTATACAGGTCTCTCATCACATTATTGGGTGAATATTAGGACTGCAAAATAATAGTAGAAGTTCTTAAATAAGTCTTTAAGAGGAAGTAGAGAATAGTATATATTAGTTTCAGGACATGACCTTTCCCCTTTATTCTTTCTGCAATTTAGCATTCAAAGAATTGATAACTGATACAATGCGACAACAGATCCTCTGAGAATAATCTAAAATTTACAAATTAAATAAAAAATAGATTAAGAGGGTTAAAAAACATCATCAGTAATAATTTAACAAAAATCAACCTTTGAATCTTTGTGGATGGTGCGATTTATTTTCTGGTACAAAAATGTTATTTAGCATAAACATTTTTGAATTAAAAAGCAAACTTAATAATCAAACTCCTATCCAATTTATTTATTATTTGTATTTTTTATTAAGTATTTTATCATTGTTTTTCTTTCGTTTATATGAATGCCATTTTGTGTTTTGTCCTCAGATATTCTCTTTTACTTTAGACAAATGAAACCATTTCATTTCTTCCAAACTAGAAGAGAGCCGTTTGTCTCTAAAACACGTGTGTAAATGATCTATCTAATGTAAAGACAAGCGCGTATGTAGACTATGTAATTATTATGTAACGTAATGAAAAGATAATTTTGTAATCCAGTGGATAATGGCATTTATGAATGCATGTGATTTCTGTCTGCTAAAGTAAATTGATGTTCGGGTTGAGTATCCTTATCACGGAATTGTAATTGTTTTTGATACCTTAAAATTTATATGTGAAGTTATGAATTAAATTATCTAAAATAAGACAAATTCAGGGTTTTGAAACTTTATCTAGAAATTAATACTATCAAAAATAAAACATTAATTAAAAGCATTTTCATGTAATTATTATAACATATTGATGGTGATCATAGTTATTAGTTTCTTTCTTTCTATTAAATAAAAAAAATTAGTAATTAGTATATAAACAGTTATAAAGCTGACAATTAGCAAAGCAATGAAATATTTTAAGGGGAAAACTTTTAAACAAAATTAATTTTATATCGTTACTTTAAAATATTATTTAAATATTTCAAATATAAAATTGATATACTGAATAGCTGTTTAGTATGAATGTATTATAAATTTTCTGATTTTATTGGTATGCAACTTTTTTGTGTTTCAATATAATATATTTTATTATATTTTTCACGGAATAAAATTATATTTAATATTTTTACTCTTATTACATTTATGTTTACTTTGAATTTATTTAGAATTTTTTTAAAGTATTTTTTTAATAATGTTTATTTCCAAATTGTTCATTAGCATCCTCAATCGAAAAAAAATATATTTATTTACAAGGAGAACGAATATATAACAAGTGGAAAAAATAGATCGTAAATCAGCACATTAAGCAGAAATTAATCACTCACGGAAAAGTGCGCCTAAATCGTCGACACATGGATTATGGAAATTGATGGAAGAAACGAAGGTAATTTATTAACTAAAGGATTATTAAATAATTAATAAATTTTGCAACCCATTAAACACATCTAATGTACAGGAACAATAATTGCTAACTCTAATACTAATATGTTTTGATTTTTTCAACAGATAATATTAAAGATTTTAATATTTTTCGTAAGTTTTCAAATTAATATTATTCTGTTTAGGATTTTCAAATAATTACATTTTAAATACTCTCTTAAAATAGTGTACTGGCATTAAAAATATTTATAAGGCATAAAACATTCTATGGTATTCGATACCCTGAATGTAAAATTAATATTGACATGGGCATTTTAAAAAAGAATACCGCACTAAATATTCGTGCTGAAAATATTAAAAAAATATAGAACATTTTTAATTCATTGTTGCTCAAAAACAAGTAATTAGATATAAACAAGTCTATTCTGAACATGACTTGCTATGTTTGAAGCATTTGAAAAAAGTACAAAACTTTCTAAAGGGAAGATAAATAAATTTATAATATTGTTTATTATCGTAGATAAAATATGAATGCTTGAAAAACATTCAAATCCCACTTAAAAGGTAAGAAAAATGAAGATAAAACAAGATGATACGATATACTTAATATGTGTCAGCAGTTCCTTATATGTTAATTTTTACAAAGTGACTTTTTGATGTAAAAAAGTTTATTTCCTCTAAAAAAGGCATTTTTAATGTTGTGAGTTTCAAATTTTTTTTGATAATATAACTTAACAAAATGCAATGTAATGCTTGGAAAAAATAACCATAAGAAATTTAGAGACAAAAAATATATCAGAGTAGTGTATGTTTATTTTTTAAAAAAGTATACAGACATTAAATTTTTTAAAAAAATGCAGACACTGCTATTTGCAGAATCAGGATAAACTCGTTTTATGTTTTAAGATATAGCAAATTTAATTTTTATATTATCCTTTAAGAAGATCGCTTATTCCTTAAATGTAAAGTATCTTATTAATGATTATCATAATACATGGAAAAAGTTATTTCTTAAATACAACAATTATACTAATTTAATAAATTCGATGCAACCTAAGTGTGATATAATATTATTTTGAAAGTTTTCTACTTTTATAAATACAGGATACGTTCATAGACAATACTACCCATTTATTGAAGTTTATTTGATTTTATACTGATATTCCTACAAATAAGCATTTTATGTTTTGAGAAATTCAAATTAGAAATTTATTGAAAGTAATATATCAGTGAGAAATATCATTTATTGTACAGATAAATATTGAGATTTCTAATATGGAAACTATTGCTTCCTCTTAATCATTTCTATAGAATGATTCTTTTCAAGATAGCGTTTCATTTTCATCTTTTATGATATATAAATACAAATGCAATATAATAATAGGTTTCTGGTCTTTATTATCAATGCTACAAGATATGTTAGAAGTAAAAAAAAACTGAAATAACAATAATAATAATTGCCAAACATAATAGTATGATATTTATTAACATTATTATCTATATCTCACATTTTAATTTTTTATACATAGATAACAAGCAAATCTAACAATAAACTGCCGTGATTCTATTACTAGATAATTATTTGGCTTAAAAATAAACAGAAAGATAAAAATAGGATATATAAATTAGGTTCAGATAAAAATTTTTAAAAGGAATCAAAACTTTGAAATGTATGAATTAATTTCCAAAACATGATACTTATTTTTTTTATCCAAAGGGGGAAATGTCTTTCTCAAAAGAAAATATTTAAAAAAGTATAAACAGCTACTAATTAAAAATCGAAACAATATGAATTAAAGGATAATAAATAAAATATAAATGGATATTTTCGAAAAAATTAATTAGAATTCGTCGCTAACTAGAGGGTCATAAAGGGCGGGTAGTATGTAAAACTATTAACTTATTTGAGAAATATTTTGCTGGTCCTATTTAAATAGTTGTAGCAATTTTCCTTCAAAAGTTGATTGCAGGAGAAATGGAAAACAAATATAATAAACAAAACGCTTTGTTTGAAATCTAGTAACTAAAACAGCAAGTTTAATTTAGCTAAAAATCACTTTTGTATTGTTGTGATTTTGAAAATGAAATCATTACATTTTTCTTAAGCAAATGATTATTCCATTTTTATAAATATAAAAAATGAAATAAGAATTGTAACCCAATTATATCCTGTTGTTATTCGTATTGCAAAATATGATTTTATGTCGAATTGGAAGGTACAATAAGAAGATCATAAAAAAATTCTTCTAGATATTCAATTTATTTTTTGCCGTATACAGGTTTATTTTTATAAATAAAAAACAATTGAAAAAATTCGAGTTTTTGAAACAAAATTTTGAATAAAATTAGAATATACTTAAATATTTTATCTTTTCATACCAAACAGGAAAACCTGAATTAATTGAAAACATCTTTTAATTAATACTTTTTTAGTTTATGTGATTACATGACATGTTTTAATAGCTATTTTCATTAAAAAATTTAAATAATTCGATAAATATTTACATAAAATACCAATTTTAAAAGTATTTACATTTCTTTTAAAATTTTATTCATATGGAAATAAAATTTTTAATTTATCTATTTTATACAAAAAGATTTTTTTAAAGATAAAATGCTTTATATAAAATTATTTAAATCACGATAAGTAAATTTTTGATCAAAGTTTTATCTCTGAAAATATTTTATATTAGTTTCCAAACACTCGTAGAAAACAATTAATGTTTTAACTATCTTTTATACTGTGTGAGTAAAGACTTTTACTTCTAGTTAGTAGATTTATTTCTTACTTTGGTATGCAGTTGTTTAAATTTAAAACCATTTTATATTTTCAAATTACTCTCATTTTATCTATTATGAAAGTGTAAATATTTTTATAATTATTTCTTTTCTTTAAAATTCCCCAGATTTTGTATCATGACATAAATTATAATAATATAAACAATATATTAATAATTTATTAATACATAATAAATTATATATTATATTATAATTAGAATAAAATATATAAATTATAACGTGGAAAATGGTACTTTGTGAAATGATTCTTTTATAACAAAACTTTCAACACACAGTTTTATAGAAAAAAAAGAGATAAATAACTTTTTTGTATCTAACATTAGTTTCTAAATTTAAATTTATAATTTCACATCTACAAAGCAAAAAGTTTAATTTAATTGATTTTCACAATATACAACAAATATTAGCAATAAGCTTTGACAAATATTTATTATTTAATTTAGCTTTTTGAGAACCTCATAAAATAAATCTCACCCTTTTAATTTTTGATTGGTTAATGCATTTTATAAGTTAAAAGTACAAATGCTATATAATATGCCTTCTAATTTTAAATCTTTTTGTGTCTTACTTTAATTTTTTTAAATGTATATTGCTAAATTACTTAGGCACCATAAGCATCATAATATATAATTTAAATGTTTATTTACTGTTTATAAATATTATCAGATATTTTGTTGTTATTTCTATTAAAAAATATTTTTCAAAAATAACAACAATGCTATTTTATAACAATATAAAAAATAAAAGTACGCGGACTAATCAGAATAATTAATTTTAGATTTTTTTAAAGGTGCTAGTATTTTTTTAAAATTTGCCAGATGAAGGTTATTTTACTGTATCAATCCTTTAATTAACTAAATATTTTTCTTGTTTCAGTGGCAGAATCGAAAACATGCCTAAGAGTGAAAAGAGGTTTAGACACCATTGCTAAGAAATTCATATGTAGGAAATTAAGAAAAAAATATAAAGCCCCCCGGAATTCAGATAGGACTTTGTTGCATGAAATAAATTTTTACAACACCATATTGTTTGGTTTTTTTTTGTTGGCAACATATACTGTAGGCCTTTACAGTTTATAAAAAAATCTGATTTTTGAAAGAATTTTTTATATAGAAGAAGAAGAAAGAATTTATCATATAGAAAGAAGCAAATATCAGATCTGTTTTTCGTTTCATCCATAGACATTGAAATATTCTTCAGTCCATCCATGTAATTATATACTTTTTTTTTTACTGCTGCCATCTGAAAAGTACAATTCCAGGAAATTTTCGTTTTCACAACGCGACTTAAGTTTTATTCTTGACAATATCGAAAAGTGGAAATCTCTTGGTGCCAATCGAAAAGAATACCCTGGAAAAGAATATTCTTCACAAATGCAATTTCAACTGCTCGCCAAAATTAATGCTGTCTCTACCGAATATCTTTCAGTATTTTTTTTTTCAAAAAGTGAATTCCACAATTCTTGTGTGTACTCAGCTCGTTCATTTCCATTAAAAAATGTGCTCGGTTTCATCTGAAAATTCAGAGGAAAGAGGCTTTCGCGTAGAAAGACGATTGGAATCACACTAGTCCGAGAATCGTATTTCGAGAATTACTTTTATGTCACATTTTTTAAGCAAAGTTCAACGAAATCTCAACAACAATTCAAGTTTGTAAGAACGCTGTTGTTTGATTTATATAAATTGTTCAGTAGAACATTCTGAAATGCTTAATATTATATTGAATTTCGATGCTTATCCTATATTTATTATCAATATTTAATGTTTTACTTTTCATTGATTGATATGTTTAGTTTAATTTATGTTACTTTAATTAATACATTTTTAACATTAATTTGAATAAATAGTGATTGAATAATTTGCTACAGAAAGGATGTAGCTCCTGTCGAGGAAATTTAGAGCTACGTACGTTATGTTAGAGTTACTTGTGGTAAAAAAAAATCTGATTTAAAATCTATATTAAATTGTTTTTTTCTAAATGTCAAATATTGACCCAAAAATATTTCTTTGTAGGAAATGAAAGAAGTATGAAGATATCTATGAATTTCCTTTAATTAATTTTAAATATAAGTATACTATTGTTGTTGTTGGTGGGTCTAATGCCACTTGGCAATACCAAGCCCGAATGAGCGGAGCTCTTACGAATTAAGGCAGAAAAGGGCGCCTTTCGTTGTAAACGAGCACCGTTAAGGTGAAAGTACGACTTTGCTCGAGCACACGTGATACAACACTTTTTTTTGGGAGGGGGGCACTCATTCATCCATCCGCAAGTCAGAATTTAGATCCAAATCAGAGACCGACTCATCCCTGATTCAGTACCTCCAGAGGTGTAATTTGTTATGGGAACGTGGAGAAGTTTGCAGTCACTACATATTTAACGTGCCCCAACTGTCTTTGGCCGAGACGAGGACAGAACTCCGTACCTTTCGGTCACGAGACTGATGCTCTACCAGCCTTGCATA
>JAPMOQ010041062.1:3547652-3616244 GCA_026543055.1 Argiope trifasciata | reverse complement strand
TATTGATTTCAAGAAGTTTTAAGAGAGTCAATGCTCCGTTTTGCCCTTAAAGAATAATGCATTTTCTGCCTTGAAGAATTTAAGTTATTTACACTTACGAATACAATTAAATTTGCGGTAATATCTAAGAGATTCTTTGGGAGAATATATATATATATATAATTTTGGCTACTGAAGTTGCTATTCATATGTATGTTGCAAATATTTAAGCTCTTTCTGTGGAATAATCGGAATATCCAATTCCAATAATAATAAATGCATTAGCTAGTTTTAAAGGAAATTTGGGAAATGCTTTTAGCTTATGTTAGCGAATAATTTAATGGAAAAAAGTAGAGTTGCCAAAGTAATCAATTTTTTTGTCAAAGTATTTTTCAAATGTATGTAAAATGCCAAATTATAAAGCTTTAGGCTCAACTTTTATTCATTGGGCATATTGACTTTCATATCTATTTTTTGTTTATCATCAAGTATATTTTTCAAATAAGGTAAACTTGAATAAAAGCTATAGAATAACATGCAGAAAGCCATTAAACAACATTGGAATTTTTTGAAATCTACAATTTTAACCCGATACATTTTTAAAAAAAATCAGAAGTTGCTTCTTGCATACAGCCGAACACCCCGCCTTCATCCTTCTTATTCAAATTTCTTCTAAATCTTCAACGAAAAGTGAAAGAACTAATCAAATGTTGAAATTCCATAAAGAAACATGACATAAATATAAAAAACACAATTATAACCGTAGCTTTAGTTTACCTGTAACTTGAATTTTCTCCTCCTTCGACCTCCAAGTTCATAATTTTAAGGAAATTGACTTTTGTCATGAAAATGACTGTTTTTTGTCATGAATGTTTTTTTTTCAAAAGGAATTCTACAAAAATTATAATCGAACTTTCTTAAACACGTAGTTATATTCTTGATGGATCAATCTGAAATAAGTTAAATACAAATAATTTACTTGTTAAATAGGTTAAGATATAAAATCATAATATTATTTTTTGAGCCGTCATAGTATTGAAATTGGAAAAAAGTAATTTATAGATTTTGTTTAGGAATTCCTTAGTTAAAAATTATAAGATTTGCTGACTGACATCTAAAGATAATTTGGAATTTGGAATTTTCTTTAAATACTTAATATTCAATGTTGTTATCTAAAACTTATGTTAAATGACTTAAGTTAATTTAAATTCGAATTAAGAAAGATAGAATTAAATAGATATTGCTATGAAACGTTTGCATGTAATTAATCATTAAGACTAGGATGATGATGATGTCGTGTCTCCTCTAACACAGAAAGATGGATGCAGTATCTTCTGAGGATAAAGATCCCGGAACACCCGAGGGCAGAAGTCTGACTGCTAGCTCATATGAAGATGATAACCACGCACTTGCTTGCAAAAACCCTTTTTACAGGGTGACTTTTCCACATACATCACAAATAGAACTAAAAGTGAAGAACAACAATGTCGAACCAGGACTCAAACCCGGGACCCCCAGATCAAGAGGAAGACGCGCTACACCAATGACATGGCGGCGACGATGATCAAAATGGAAGTGTTCAGTGATTTTTCTTTAGGACCAAAATATTCACTTTTACGTCTAGAGAGACAATAATTACCCCAAAATATTTCAGTAAAGTAATGTTGTATGTTCTTGTATTTAACGGAAGAGGACTCGAATTCACAATACTTTCCCCAGAGGATTTTCTAAAAGATATTCCACTAGAAAAAAAATTAATCTTCCAACTTATTATTCATTGCGCTGGTTTTTGTAACCACTCTGAAAATGAAAATGAGTGTTTCTCTTAACTTTCGTTATTTCAGAAAATGAGCTCCTGGAATGAAGAGTTTAAAATATCGGCGGAAGTTTCTCTGTGCTTGCATTCCATGGAAAGAAAAATAATCTGCTAATGACTTAAATACATGACGTTGACTTTATTTTTATCCTATATAGAAACTGCGAACAACATGAAGAAATACTTACGATTTCATATTTTATCTGTATGTAGATGAAATTTATCCTCGGAATACTTCTATCCATTGATGGATAGCAGTATTATAATTAAGGATATACAAATTTTTAGCAGTAAAGATATGCAAACATTAACAATATTACATTATGATTTCGAATAAGCAGGAGGTTGCAGAAGTTTCATTAAAATAAACTTGCTTAATGACTCATTTTGAGATTGTGCATTGAAGATTGTAGGCATTTGAATATTATTTTTAATGCACTGATTACTTACTATAATGAGTCTCGGAACTTTTCCCCTAATCTAAATTTGCTTGTTTGTTCTATTTTAAGGTCCTTTTAAGTGTTGAAACTTGTTTTTATTAAATAATTTTATTTTTTACATGAATATAAGAAGGAAGTGGACATTTTTAAGAAGAAAGCAAAGGAATTGAGTTTCAAAGAGCGATGGAGGAAAACATTGCGCTTTATTTGATGCAAAAAATAGGTATTACTTATGATATTAGCATATACGAAAAATATATAACTTAAATACAATTTATTAATAAAAATACACAACTAATCTAAACACAATTTATTTACTTTGTATACCCAAAATAAAACAAAACAGCAAATCAAGTCTGTATTTCTTTAAAACCAAGTCAAATCCTATTTATTTATTGATCGAGATTGAGACAACTACAACAGTGTTATACACATAATTTTTAAACTTTTAATTTGAATGAAAACACAATTGTCAACAATCGCGCATGAACTTTCAATGCCAGCTGGCGTGACGCGCATGTCTGACTTTCTTGCACCAGTTGGGGTAATGCAATGTAGATTAGAATTTTTTTATTTTCTTTATTCCGTCTTCTTTTGATTTAAAAGTACTTCAGAATGAATCCAAAAGATTCATTAATTAACAAAATTTGATTTTAAATACATCAAACAGTAAAAAAATCAGCAGAATTCTTTGAAATAATCGGTCAAAATTCTTCTAAGCCTAACCTGATTACTGTTGGGAAGAAAAAACTGGAGCCTTACTCATGTTTGGCAAGATTTGATCTCAGCATTTTGGCACAAAAATTAGTTTTTAATTAATAACATATTAACTACTTGACTAACCGGAATAAAAAGTAGCCCATGTTCTATTCCTGACTATATCTATTTTTGTATTAAATTTCATCCAATTCCGTTTCAAGAATAAAATGATGATAAATTGCTCTGTATTGAACTATTAAATAGTTATGGAATTTGATTCATTATATATTTCTTTAAATATAATTCATTTTTGTTGTAAAACTGTATAAATGAACTAATTAGCGACGATTGAGAATGCTGAGTAAAATAATTTTTTTTAGCTAGAATTTGTAATTTCTATACATTTGAAATACAATCTTTTCAAATACGTTCATTATTGATATTAGAATTCGATTAATTACCCACAGTCCCTGCGATAATTTGAAGCAAATCTGGTAATTATGAAATACGCCGTAATTGAGACGTTAATTAACAGTGTAATTGAGAAAATGTACATTGTTTAATGAGCCCTCTAGAGCCTTTTCTTAAAGTATAGATTTATTTTACCTTCCATGAGAATGTTTTGAATGGAAGAAAATTATGAAGTCTGTAAAATTCGATCACTAAAACGTGTATTATATATCTATATATGTATATGTCAGGATACTGTCTAAATATAAAACTTTAAATCAATAATTTATTGACTTTTTTGGTTTATATGTTCTGTAAGAATCTATTAATTTTTTTATTATTATATTAAAATGTTGATGTCGTGGTCAGGGAATAATAATTAGGTTATTGCAATTTTAATTGATTTATAATTTAAATACATTTTTAAAAATATTGAATTTTGTCAAACCTACAAAACAATCGAATTTAAAGTAATTTTTTTCCTAAATACTTAAAATTATTATCAATTAATCCTATTATATATTTTTAGCATACTTAAAACATTACTCTTAAACACAGCATTGACGTTTGAATGATATAATTAATGAAGGCTTATATTCTGCTTAATTGTTGATAAGGGTAATGAAGATTTAAAAAAATTCTCATTAAAAAATTTTGATAGCAATTAAGCATTAGGTTTGGGAATTTTTTTTTACTAAAAAAATTATACAACTATACATACAATTTTATTTGCGTATACATAAAAATAAGATTTTGATAATAAATAAAATGGAAAAAAATAATTTCTTAAAATTATGCAAATATACGTCAAAATACAGGGTGTCCCATAAAGTATGCAACGTCTAATATTTGTGAATTTGGATATAATACATCAGAAAAAGTGTTTCAATTGATGTGAAACCCCCGAATATAACCTCATAGTCTTATTAGAGTGTAAAGCTTGTGTCATGAAAACTTCGAGAAATAAGAAAAAAAAAATCAAGTGAAAATCAATATGCATTGAGAACTTTTAATAGAATAGAGTTTTCGGAATGTTGTTTGAACAAATGAAACGGTGAAGTCAGGAATCTATATTCGTAATTGTTTTCTGCAAAACATCTGTTCCAATTTCCTTAACTTCGATTTCAATTGCTGCTCTCAAGTCATCAAATATTGTGTTCTGGATGAGATACACTGTGTTTTTCAGACGTCAATTACACATCAGGGGAGTAAGGTGACCACTCTATACTCCTGTGTTCTTAATAAAATCAAATAAAATTAGTCTGTAGTGAAAATAATTGCCTAATTTTTTCACCACAGCTGCTGGTGATTGCAATTCGTGATCAGCACCACAAAAAAACGATGCCGAATCGAATATTTATTTATTTGAGAACCCTAACGATTACGTCTTGTGCACAATAATTTCTTAACTGGAACACGTGATTACTTCCTCTCATTGCCTGCCGCCAATTTGAATAGTCATATAGGGAAGATTCCCTGTTGTGCAATCGTCACATGTATCGGAATGGGGAATGCAGACTGTTGGAAAAGTATCAGTAAGTAATATTCTTTTTGTAGTTAGATTATGATGCTCTATTTGTGGACCCCATGCATTATATATCAAATACTCGTCTTGATATGTTCTATTCAAATTCTTTAAAAATTAGATGCTGCATACCATGTGGGACACCCCGTATTTAAATGTAATTATATAATAAGGTAATGAAAAATGTTTTAAAGTTTGCTTTAAGAAATATTAAAATAATACTGTTTTGCTCCGTTAAATATTAGAA
The DNA here is from genome assembly GCA_026543055.1 of Argiope trifasciata. Taxonomy (NCBI): domain Eukaryota; kingdom Metazoa; phylum Arthropoda; class Arachnida; order Araneae; family Araneidae; genus Argiope; species Argiope trifasciata. Next base: position 3,611,088 of record JAPMOQ010041062.1, on the reverse strand, counting down.
TATAGTAGTTATATTTAGAATAAATTTCTTAATTTTCAGACTGCAACTACACATAACTCATACAAAATATTATGAGTACTAAATAAATATTTATCTCACTTTTTTTTTTCCTTCTAATCTATGTTATTGGTTTAATAAGTTTATGTGAAGCATATATCTTTTAAACAGTATTTTTTTTTTGAAATCAAATATTGGATTAAGTGAACCAAAAAAAGAATTATAATTCTTTAAAACATTCAGTACCTTTCAATTAAACTACCGTATAAAAATGAGAGGATAACGCAGATTTCTGTAACATTCCTAATTCTGTTTTTAATTGTTATTTTTTTAAGTAGAAACTTAAGAACGGAGAAAGAAAAGAACAATTTATGTGATTGCCAAATAGTTCACAGAGTTTTTTTCCTCCATAGATTTAATGATATAAAATAAAGAAAAGAAATCTGGAGAATATCTTTAATTGAAAAACTTTAAACCATTTTGTACAAAGAAGGAAATTATCATTAACTCAAAAACGTTTCTTTTCAGAATGGTTTTTTCCTGTATGCACGTGTACCAATCATTAGCATTTTTTAAACAAAATACAACAAAAAGAAAGATTGTGTTGACTTCGTAAGTATTTACATAGAATAATTATAAAACCGTTTTTTAGTTTGTTTTTTATTATTTCGAGTTAAATACGAAACTGACTTAAAAATCCTAATAAAATCATAAATATAAAATTAAATCATAAATATAAATATCATAAATATAAATATAAATATAAAAATCCATTATTTTTTTATGCACTTAAAATATTAATATGTGAAGTTTATAAAAATATCATAGATTATTTATTGGTATTAAAACATTCATTGTTATGTTTCACTTTAAAATATGATTTTATAAATTTTAGAGCTAATGTTAATCGATATATTTTCCTTTTTACAGAATCATGTTTATATAACGAATATTAATAAATTAATTTTACTTTTCAACAATGATATGTTTTAATATGGTACAAACTGTTTTACTTTAGTCTATTAATTAATCACTAATTACCATCGTTAAAAATATTATAACCGGAAAATAAAAGCTGAATATAAAATGTTGTTTACTAAAATTAAAGTTTTACTTACTTTGCATCTATTTACATTATTAACATAAGAAGATGTTAGCGTTATGATTTACTAGCTCATCCGGCAAATGTTGTTCTGCCATATACATTTTGTTCTAGAGAATATTTTGGTTTTTAATTAAAAATTAACGAATGTATTGTGTGTTGGGATGGGATCTATGACAGAAAGTGCAATGGAGTGCTGTAGACGATGATAGAGGACAAAACACACACACACACACACACACACACACCAATCATTTGTTTTCTCAATGAATTTCATTAACACAACGAGCATATACATTTTTTGATCTCTTCTTAAAAGTTAAACGTAAAGTGAACAAAGTTTTTGCATTGAAGTATAAAAATGAAAAAAGCAAATCAATATTCATTTCGAAGAATTATTGAGTATACGATATTTTTTGTCTGTTCTTCTTTAGTCAACACAAATAAGCTCGATGGTTTTGAACACACGATAACACGTATAATTGTCCTTGTGAAAAACATTTTGTGCCTAAATCTAAACTGCAAAAATACATCGTATGCCCTTGCGACTTATTGATTGTCATTGGTGATGCCAATCTAATAGGAAATTGAACACGTTTGAATTCAATTGAGACATCTGTGGGAATCATTGGAATTCGTGGCAGTAAAACATTTTTGGCTCGGAATTTTCAATTCAAAATGGTAGCTTCGATAAAGTTTTTCATCCATTTTTTAATGATCACACAGTTTTTTAATGACTTTAATTGCACAGCTGTGCTGGATTCAAATTCAGAAATAAAATAACCGGAGATCCAAGTTTCAGTCGTAGAAGTCCACTGAATAAATCCAGTCAATTCAAAAACTATGTTGAATAATTTACAGCTTCGTTAGTATCGCAAACTGCATTGATTTATTTATATTATACAAAGTCGTCTGGCAATGACTGCTATAAAGTTTCTTGAAGTTTAAATTGTCGACGTCCACATTTTTCTTGCTGCCAAGATAATTTTTTCTACCAACTATACATGATTTATGTATTGTGTGTGTACTTCGGGAAACATGAGGTCAATGAGAGCCTTTTGCTAATAAACGATAAAGCAAAAATTGGTGGGCAATTTTATGAATCCAGTATTTTCATAGACAGGAACTTTTCCATTGCCGATTTCTAACGAATAATCCGAAATGTGTCTCCAGATGGATCTTATAGCATTTGGACTCATGCGTTTATTTTTAGCTGGTATTTTTCAACATTACTCGCCAGTAGCAATGGTTTCAAGCAAGCGTTGATCTCATCAGCCTACATTGAACATAGAATGATGGGACATGTTTGTCTGAAATCACCTGAAAGGAGTAACAATGTCGACGAATAGTTTGTTACTGCTTTTTATACCTTTGAGTGTTTTGTTCAACGCCTCAGGAGTAAGTTTGTGTGCCATAATGTATGCAGCCCAGATAGATAATTTTGCATTTTTAAGTACCGTGACCATGAACCATTATTTTTTTATGTGGCACACTGAATCTGGATTATTTTGAATATTCAGTGGCAGCTTAAATGCTGAATGAGCTGTTCCGCTTCTATTCAATGAAATTGATGCAGTGACAGATAATGCAACGGCCAATGCGTTGCCATTTTTGGATCGTATTTCGGCGAGAGCTGCGAAATGATAAATGTTTTGTCAGTACCATCTGATGCATCCAAAACAAAGTCCATCTTGTCCCATCGAAATTGGCAGTATAATCGTAAAAGTTTTTTTTTTTTGTGAGAGATTGTGAATCGCTGTCATTTATGCAGTATTATACTGAAGTTCGAAACGCATTTCGGTGTAATAAATCAGATGGCCTTCGATTTGGCGAACTCATACCGAATTGATTGTGTGGCAAATTGGCAACGACAACGCAAAGATAGCAATCAGTGCTTCATTGTACACAGCATCACTGAATGTAATCATTAGATCGTGTAATATATCGTACGAATTCGATGTGTACCGGGAACATGTAGTCAAGACTATAGGGAATAATAAACGGATTTGTGTTATTGATCAGAGCAATGCTGGTTCACCAAGCATATCTTCCTAATGATTGTCATTTTCGAGAAAGCCGAGTGCAAGATATGTATTTTTATATTTTAGATATTATTGTCCACTCACTTTGCGTATATCTTGTAATGGCAATGGACCGTCGACATCAAACAACAACAGTAGAAACACTGCATCTGGCTTGGATTGACTGTATATACTCGGCTCAAAATGTTTGATTTGAATAGGCCAGGGTAGGCATTAATTGATACGCCTTGCTTGCTGGGCATCTATTTTTTGTTTGATTCCATGTAAAATAGCGGAATAGATTAGGATTCGTGCAAAGGCACAGAAAGTAACTTCACAATTAAACAATTCAAAAAATTCTGTGATGGGCAGTTTTTGGCATATTGATGGAATGTTCAATTGCAGTCTCGTCGGTGAAAAATACATTGTGGCCTATTTCAAGATGGACTGCTAAATGTATAACTTCTAAGTCCTGTTCATTAGTTGAGAAACCAAAGATACACCAGACAGCTTCATTGAAGCTGATGTACCAGACAATTCGGTTTGCGCATTATTTCGTCGTTGTCATTTTTTAAGGATCATTCACATCGGTATTTTGAATCTGAAACACAGCCATATCGCTGCCTTTATTCACATTCTTTCAAATGTATTTTATACTCTTCACTGAACTGCAGAACTCAACATTAATATAATATGGACATTGAATGTTTTGCTCAACGGAGGCGAATATGGTACCATCCAGCGATTGTCAATGTCAATGTATGCATTGTCGATATTTAGCTTAAATGATTGTCCACCATTATCGATATTTCTTCTACGATATATTGGATACCCGCTTGATATTTGTGATCGTATCGTTAGAGAAGATTTTAGGAAAACGCTTTGTATATTTTCCATCTGCCATGCAAGGCGATAAATGACTCAGATCATAACATGGGCCATGAATCATGTTTATGGTAAAAATATTGAACAGCAATATATCAGAAGACGAATTTGGAATTTCAACTGAAGTAACACTATTTATTTCTTTTATTTCTTCAAGACGTACTTTGTCCATTAACCAAATCAAAATGTGTGCAGGAGATAATCTTCTCTTTTACCATTCAACCAAATACATCCAGCATCTTGTCTCTTCCAGAAAATTAGCGGTTATTGAAGAGCGTCATATGAACGGTGTGTGTGGCAATGAACTCCGGGTTATGGATTTTTATTCGAATCCCGATTTCTCGCGTAGATGCGAGGTTACCAACCATAATTATAGCAATGTCGTCAACAACAGGCGCATTGAATATACGCACGTGCTCCAGCTGATATTTTATCAAGATTTATGACAATAACGTAATTGTCACTTTGCAATTCGTGCATGTTTGATTTGAAAAATCTCAGTAATTTAATGTGCTCATTAAATGAGGCGTTCAGTTAGCCACCGATGCACTTGTCAGTAAGTGAATTCAAGTTATTGTAGCTTCAATGTGCAATTACACGATTCATGCCCTCGCTGCCCATGAAGTAGATTTGTAAATATTTATGTGAGTTGTTTGGCATTGACAGCAATGAGCCATTTTTGTGATGCATTTGATCTTTCATTTTGAACGTTGAATTGAATTGTTGGCCATTTGCCAAATTATTGTGAACTATTTCTGTTGCTTCGAATGAAATCATTCGAAGGCATGAATTAAATGTGCGAATGGGCTTCAGGAAAAAATTTGAATCTGGATCCGTGCCGACGAGCAAGCCGTTCAATGGCTTTGGTGGTGTCTCAATTTCTGGTTGTTGCAGTTTTTCTGATGCACAACACATCCCGGCTGACTCATGTTTGAATTTGAGCATATGACATTCGAGATATTCTTTTTACATAGCACCAATCAGTACTTTCGGATGAGTAGAATGCTCAATATCTGGCTAGTACTCGAATACGAGAGAAAGGAACGAAGTGGATGCACATGCTCGATGTACGTCGTTGTCGGTCATTTTCTCTGAGTGTGTTTACTACGAACCGACGCATTTGTTTCCGTTCCAATCTTCGTTGTTTATTTCATTCAGTTCGGGCCCCTTATGACTGAGATGCACGTAATTGCGATATGCTTACACGCACATTTTCGTTATCTTGTTGGATTTGTTCGCCTGTTCTTTCTGCTTTACTGTTTTGCATGTTTGTTGCATTGTTCTTTCCACTACTGAAATGGACTTCAAATAAAAGGAATTAATTATTTGAATATAGTTCATACAAAAATACTAAAATCGCTATGAAATGGCAAAGTGGCGGTAGACGGGTGAGAGTTTGGGGTTATAGGTATTTTTTAATTCCAAATATTTAAAAAAAAGCAAAAAGAGTTTGTCAAAAATAGAAAAAAATCTGGATATGGGCACGCTTACTTAGCGTTATTAAATATACTTTATGGCCTAGTTTCATATCTACCAAATACATGTAAAAATTATTTTACCAAATACATATGCATGCATTGCATTGTATTTTTATATAATACATACAATACAATATGTACCAAATGCATATAAAATTCCATTCGTATGTCTGATAGAGAAGGAATTTACCGCTTGAAAAGATATGAAATATTTTTTTAATAACTATATAGTGGTTATTTTTCCTGTTGAGATTCATCATCCTTTCGTAATCTGCATAAACTTTCATTCAAAAAATGTTTGTCTTTATTTATAAAAATAATGGGCAGGGGATTAATTTACAGCGAAGTTTAAACTGAGCTTTGCACTATAAGAAGAGTTCCGTCATGACTACAGGCTATTAAATTTTGACAATTCAGACAAACAAAGTGTATTTGAAAAGAGGTTATGCTCATAGTCAATAACATCTGTATGAGATTTTATATTCACGTGATAATTATGCACACCTTTTTTTGTCTTGTTCTTGTATTTTTAAGCATTTGTCAAATTATATATTTTATATTGTTATTTTCTTGTGTTCTAAAAGAATTTATCTTTCTTAATTACATTATCTAATATTTGTTAACAAACTTTAATAATTATTTCTTCTATTTCTGTCTCAATTTGCAAGTGAATAAGGTGAAAAGCATCCTGGATTTTTTTATTTTTTTTACTGCGGTTAAAATATTAATCGAACGTTTACAGAATATTTAGAGTGTTTAGAATATTCACCGATGTTTAACGCAAATTTATAATGTTCTGAATTTTAATCAAACATTTATGGAATATTTCCAGTATTTAGAATGTTAATCGCATGTTTACATAATAATGAGAATATTTACAGTATTTGGAATGTTATTCCATTTTCACGTGATTATGTAAGAGTTTAAAACCAAAGAAAATGCTTTAGCTGATTCATATAGACAACATATTTTAATAATATATTTGGAATAATTACTTTGTTTTTATGAATATTAAGTGAGTGAATAAATAAGTGGCAACTGTTCCTTTATGCCAAAATCAACGATTCGAGAGGATAATCTAATTTTTAAAAGATATTTTGAGATTTTTGAATATTTTGAACTGGGAACTGAGTAAGAAATCTCTACCTCTCTCATAAAATACACAATTTTCGTACTTTATTTATTTTCCGTACAGAATTAAATAATTTTGGGAAAGTCAAAAATCATTAGATTGTGAAGGTTTATTATTAGGTTTTGGATCTCTAAGGGATAACCTTCAAACAGAATTAAAATGTTGAATGTTTTCTATTTTTTACTCGTTGTTTTTAATTACATTCAAGATATTAATAGTATAAAGAAGATACGATAGAAAATATTTATCATACTGTTTCCAACATACAGTTTCATTAAATTTTTCATTCCTGAAATTACTTGTTTTATCCCCATTAGATAATAAATCATTTGTTCAATATTTAAGATTCATAACTGGAAGTTTACCGAAGTTTCAAATTCTAGGTTTAATTTATTCAATAATTAATTAATTTAATAACTGCATACCTTAATAAATACGCGTATTCGTATTTTCACCAAATTTTTAATTTCATTGAAATTTATTGCTCATTTGCTTTAAATGCAATACTAGAATATACCTGAAATTGATTTCAGAGCAAAATTTAAATTGTCTTTTATTCCGTTAACAGGTTTTATTCCTACTGGTAAATCCTTCATCCCCGATTTGAGAGCTGATCCTCCAAAATACAAATAATATATAGTTTACTACTTTTAACAAACAATAGTAGTCAATTACTAGTCATCCTGCTTCAGAGTAAACAAAACTAATAGTTGCAAAGAAACAAAAATTTTCGAAGCGTCGAAATTTTTGGAACTGACCCAAACATAAATTGTAATGCGTAGAAATTTACATTATTAGTATAAAATATGAATTACAAATTTAATGAATGACTATTTTGTCAATTAATTAAACTATCATATTCATTAGTTGAAATTTATCAATAATTAAATAACTATAAAAATATTCATAAATTATTAAAATTATTCATTATTTAACTATCTAATATATCGTTGCAATCCTCAAAATTTATTCAAGCTTTTCTGAGGAATTATTTCATGGATTTATGCATTCTTTATCTACCACCAGTTTTGAAATATTAATTGTTTAACGCATTTTCTTCATCTTTATATTTATTCTTAATTATAATAAATAAATCTTGCTTGCAAAAGATAAATGTATCAATTTGATTCACCGAAAAATATATCTTAATACATAATGAAAGCAGGATTATCCTCATTATCACATTTGCTTAAATTTCTTTCATATATATGAAAATCTCATTTCTTAAATAATTTATAAATGTACTAATTTAATTCAGTCATAAAATCTTTAATGCATCATGAAAATAAGTCGTATTCTATAAAAAACATACCGGTATTGTTTTATTTGAATTTTTATGCTAAGTGTAACATACAGTCAACTATTAGCGATTATTTAAAGTTTTAGAAAGCTTCATCAATTTAATTAATTTTATAACACATAATCATTGATGCATTACAATGATAAAATTTTCTGTTTAAAAATATTTTTAAGGCTTCTTTTATATTAAAAATTGCCTTTTACAGCAGAAATTTTATATTTTTCGAAGTTTGTATAAGTTCGAGGATTAAGATAGATGTGTCCTAATGACATTGTATAAGATCGATGATACAAAAATATTTCGCAACATTTTTATGGTCAGCGAAGGAATAGCTATCATAAATCTCTTATTTCTCGACGTATTACTTTTTAAAGGTTGAAAACTAGAATTTATAGGTATAAGAGCTCGAAAATATTATGAAATTGTCAATAATATAGTTATCATTTCAATCAAAATGATACGGCATTTCAATAATTCCCTTTTTTTCGTTTTTAGAGTTTATATTTATACTTTTTATACTCATTGTAATATATTTTTACTTTCTTCCTTACCGCAAAAATTAGAAAAATTTATTTTGAGTTTCATTGAGTTTCATTTATATTGAGTTTTTATATTTTTCTGCTGTAATAATAGCCTGTAAAAAGAATAATTCCAACTATTTTAATTGTAGCCTTTAATGATAATTTACTTTTTCAATGTCCCTCACCTGGTGGTATGAAATGGCTGACACAAGAATCTTGAAAGGCAATTAATATGTATCCTCCACATCAGACTCCGCCTGTAAATACAGCAACAGCAGCTGGGAGGTATAAACAATATTTTTAAAGAAAAATACCCAGGAAACCTTGATACTTCCAATATGAATCCAAGATAACCAATTCTACAATCCTGGTCTAATCGTTTAAAAGTTAGACAGTTTCTTGTAATCTAAAACCTATTACTCTGTTAAAAGATAAACTAAATAAACAAAAATTTTAAAAAATTTGATTTAAAATCTGATTTGGACGTTTTGATACTCCTTTAAAAAACTATTCTTCTTAGAATGTAAAGCACTACTTTTCTTCATATGAAAAAAAAGAAATTAAATCATCTCCTTTTCTTTCTTCTTAGACAAGAGCACGTTTGAAGTGTGCATTCTAAACAATTATAATATTATCGAATAACAGATATTTTATAATAGTTATAATGAGGTGACTGATTTCAAAATAAATACACACTTCTGAATATTCTTAATAAACAAAACCTGAGAATCTCGATCCATCCAATAAAACAACATGTGTGTTGATTCTAATGACTCTTGTCATTGGTAAGTCTGTTGACTAAAGATCCATTGCGATTTAGTTCTAATTTTTTTTTGCACCTCTTGTTTTTTCAGTAGTGCGATCGAGGGCCAGGAATACGAGTTGGTACTCACATGTCACGATCCTTTTTACGGGGTGAACTCCATTCATACATCCACAAATCGTTAGTTAGACCTGGATTAGAGAACATTCACCTCTGAACCAGTAACTTCACTTGTATTATTCTCGACAAGGTGACTTTGTGACGGCATAGGTGACTGATATCTATGTGTGCCGTCACTACCACACATGAGGGTCTTCGTCCGGAGGGATGCGAATCCAGCACCCTACCAATCAGGCTACCCCACCCCAATAATCAACATAAGGCCATGCATCGTTGATGTATACGATTATTAAATTTTAAAAAAATGTGTCTGTTTCTCTAAAGAAATAAATAAAAAGAGGAGAAAATACACAAAATGTCTTTATTACTTGTCGGAAAAATAAATAGCAGCAAAAATCCTGTAATGTCGTGGGAGGTTTCGCTTTATTTTTTTTCTAGAAGCTCTATAAGCAGGAAATACAGTGCTTTTTATAGCCCTGATAGTAGTACCCAAATGTAGTACAGTGCTAAACGGAAGTTATTTTTCTGAGTTTTTTCTTTATAAATAATAAATAATTTGCATTTCAATATTCGAAATATTATACGACATACAGTTTTAAGATTATAATCATGACTCACAAGTCTAAAGCTAATTCTGATGTCAGAGTTCTTAAATACATTCATCTTTGCTCTTCTGTCACATGGTTACCTGGGTTTTGAGATATGACTGTGTTCAATTGATATGCATCCATATCAATATTAGATCTGAAATCTGTTGGGGAAATACAAAATAAATAAGTTCATTCATTAAACAAAATACAAATAAGTAAAAAAAAAAATACAGGTGGGTATAATTTTAAAAGAGGCTGATTTAAAACGAAACTGATTTTATTAGTCATAAATGTGAAGTTAGAGGATAAAATGAATCCAATTAAAAATCAGATCCAATAAACCCAATAATCAGAAAACACTTTCCGAATGAACTCAGCTTATACAAATAAAAGAAATATCTGCTAGTTTGAAAAGAAAGGTAAATATATGAAAAAAAATAGAAATACTATGCTACAAAAAAAACCAGGGTGTTTACAGTTAAAAACTCTGGATGAAATATTTCGCTTAACTGTACGAGCATTTGAACGCATATTTTCAAAGCGATTTTTCTTCCTCCTGTATATAGCCGATCATCCTGCTACTACCGAACGCAGCAGTTTCTACATAATTTGTTGAGGTCGACCACTGTTTAAGTATTGTCCAACCTTACATTGACAGATCGGCCAAACTAACATTCCCTTCGAGATAGTCAATAACTGTTCTTCTCCCCACCAGCAAATTGTCAAACAGTTGGAATGAAACTGTCAATATTTGACATTCTATCCTTCAAGGTTTTGAGATTACATGGTAGTATTAGTACTGTACTTAAATCATTAATTACAATCTTCAGGTTTTTCCTTAACACAGAAACTTCAATGCCGGCGCCCTGGCACAGGGGCAGCGCGTCTTCCCCGTGATCTGGACGCTCCGGGTTCGAGTAAAGGTTCGGGTATGGTTGTTACTCTGTGTTCTGTCTGTGAGGCGTGTGAATGCCCCCCCACCCCTGTAAAAAGGGTTCGTGCAAGAGAATGTGTGTGCCATCTTCATTTGAGCTGCAAGTCAGACTTCTGCCGTCTGGGTGCTCAGGGGTCTTTACCCTCAGAAGCTACTACACCCCCTTTCCGTGGAAACACGGACAAGACAAAAAAAGAGACTTTAATATATTCTATTAAATAGTGGTGAACCATATCAATTTCTCCACAAATGCATTTATTTTTCTGCTTTCTTCCAAATCTTTGGAAATAGGCAGGAAATATCCCATGCTAATATATAATTTGGATTATCAGTGGATGATATCGTCTTATTTTTTATTTCCGGATTAAAAATAAAGTCGAAAGTTACTTTTTCTTTTTTAGACATTTACCATCTGTGAAACCATTGTACTTCTTCTTTATTTTTGTTCAAAAAGACAAATATATAAACATGATTTATTTACAAAATTAAATGTCGTACAACCATTATAACAGGTTTACAATCCACACCAAAAATTTTAAATTTTGATGAATTCCAATAATTTTAAAATTCACTCTAATAAATTATTTTTGTATCTCCCTCCAAAAACGTTTATTCTCTCATTTCATTAATGACTGTGCTGAAAGGTTTTCCTTTACTGTTTCTGATATGTCGATGACTATTTGACGATCTTACATGAAGTCTTAATCCTTCTAAATTACATTTGATAGAATGAAATATTTAATATTCTTATATACAAAGAACAATTAAAAGTCGTTCGAAATATAAGAATTAAGAATGATTTTTTATAGATTTTACTTTTTGAGTTTTACTTTGCTAGGAAGAATTAATTACTTATGCTGTACATCAGATACGCGTATACGCGTTTCTAGTAATAAAAATTAATGGAAACTTTCTACAGAATTATGCCTGGAATTGGATGCATTCATTCATTTGTTCAGAAAAATGTTATTGAAATAAGTTTTTGAGAACATGGATTCTTTCTTTTTCTGTTACTACTCTTAGAATTTTAGTTTGCTGGGCACTTCTTTATGACAGTTGAATTTTTGGTTTCAAAATGCTGGAAAATTCAAAGCTCTGAAATTCCAATATCTATAATACAGGGTGAGCCAGAGAAACTTACGTCTTTGAAAAAACTCCCAAGCTATGAGTTCGGTAGGTAGATGAGTTATATGTAGTGCTACTGGAAGGAAAAATCCCCAATTTTGTTACTCCCCTAATCAGTTGCCATCGTGCTCTGGTCTAGAGAACAAATGACCTTGGCCGTCGAGAGCTTCTTTTCTAACGGTAGTTCACTTGTTGCTACGCTATGTGCCTTCCACGCTCACTTTGAAATTCCTCCTCACTGACCCATTCCTGGTAGTAAATCGATTCTGTTGTGGGTTAATTCATTTCGGGAGTGTCGCTAAACCCAGAAATGGACATCAACAGACCACCAGAACTCTGGAAAATGTGAGACAGTCAGCTCTGCGTTTGTCTCACAAACACGCAGCTGCTTTGGGAATTTCTGACTCTACTCTTCGACGAATTCTCCATCAAGACATTCAATTTCATCCCTATAAATTGGCTATTGTGCAAGAACTAACTGAACACGATTTTGTTGCCCGTCCAAATGCATGTGAAATGCTGCTTGACAACCTGCCTGAAGACGCGGTCGTTATTTACTCCGTGACGAGGCTCACTTTGAAATCCCTTGATTATGTCAATCGACCATCGACAATAGTTCACCTCAAGAGCAACATTTGCGACGCCATTGCCAACAAACCGATTGACATGCTGCAAAGAGTGGACACGAACATCAAAAATCGACTTAATCAGTGTATGCGCAATGGCGGTGGCTATTCAACGGATGTTATTTTTAACACTGTATGAAACAAAAATTGGGAAATTGTTTTCTCAAATAAAAAAGAATTAAAACAATAACTGAAGTAATTTTGTTTTTATTGACCTATAAAATAAGTAAGTTTTTCTGGGGCACCCTGTATTTAAGTTTTACAATTTTACAGTTAACAATTTTTTAAATGATTGCTTACAAATATATCTTAAATATATGGTACTGAAATAGTAATTTATGAAGCTTTGTAAAATAAGACAATTAATGAAGTGTTACTAAATAATTCTTAATAACAATTAATAATTCACAATAATTCATATTTTATAAATTGTTATGTTCATCTAAAATTACAAAAATTAATAAAATACGATTCTCCAAACTATATATATCATGACCATTTAAAAAAAATGATTCCCTAAAATTTTTAAATATTTCTAATTACATAATTGAAAAGATATTGGATGTCATAGTATAACTGTATATATATTTATTTTTAATCAAATGAATTTTAAAGTAGTTTTTTACATAATTTTTAAAGAAATTTTTACTCAATCAATCAAATCCTTCAAATTCAATTAATTTTAGGAAAAAAATCTTGTAGAATAAAAATCAATGTCGTGTTTCATTGTCTTTACAAAGCTTATTTATTCAAATAAAGAACACGATTATTGACATATTGTTACATTTTTGTCGGCATCTAAAGTTGTTGAAATAATTTCATAAAATCTTGTTTTTACTAAAGAATTTGAGTTGAGGAAGATTTGAAAAGGGATTAATTCATAAGTTCATCTCAATTCCATAGATAGATAGGGTAACTAATGGCTTGATTAATGAATAACTATACAAAACAACTATACAAAAGCGGACTAGTTTTATTAATATAGTTAATTAATTTTTAAGGATAATTATTACATTTCTTTTCTCGGAAATGTGAAAAACACTATAGTTTTGTCAAAATTTGTTCAGAATTATAAAAACAGTGTAACATTAGGATATATGAAATAAAAGGAAGTCCTCAGAGCAGTAGGCAGCAGTAGCAACAAAAATAAAGATACAAACATGTTCATATATTGCAAGAGCTTCAAAAGTATTTACTTATCAATATTATTATTTGCTCGATTTAAATGGGTGTCATGTCCTCAAAAATATATACGGAATTGATTTTTATTGGTGATTGTTTAGTAAAAAATATTATTGTTTTTTCATAATTTAACTAAAAGTCAAGTCCTTTTAAGCATTTGTCAGTTAATGCATTTTATGCAGTATAAACAAGAATGTATTATGTCTTCTTTTTTTTCTTTCTAAATGAGCAGCTTTCATTATAAATGTGAAAACGTGCCTTTGAAAATTCTTCAATTAACGATCTAATATTCTTTCTAAACTGCATTAAATTGAATATTTTAATCTAAATAATTAGAATGCAGTCTAGGCATCACGTCTCAAATCCCGGTTCTGCCTTGGCTGTTCTTCTTCTGTGATGTGTGCGAGTGTCCCTCTTCCGGGTAAAAAGTGATTGTGCAGGCGAATGTGACGCATGAAGTTGCCGTCATACTTTTGAACCTAGATGGCCCCACTGAAAAAACAAGAGACGCTCAGTCGGCTTACAAGGGACCCTCATTTGCCATAAGTAACAACAATAACAAAATAAATAGTAAATTAAAAGTAAAATGTGTTTCATCGTCATACATGTTGTATTTTAAAAGTAAAGTATTACTGAATATCGTATACTGATAATTTCATAAGTTTTTCTAAATTGAATTAAACCTCCTTAACTTCACCTTTTTATATGATTAATTGGTAATCACAAGAATATTAAAAATGATTTATATGGTATTAAACATTTCATGTAAATAGAACTAATAATGAATCCATTGTTAAAAATGTTATGAGACACCAAATCTATATTTTGTTTGTTACGTGCTCGAAGAATAGCTAATAAATTCAGTATAATTACTCTTAAATTATTTTGAAATATTCTTAGTTTTCTTAATAGGCTAATAAACAAAACCTCATTAATCAAATAATAAACCTTGTATTACGGGATTGAACCGAAGTATGGGATTTGTAGGAAAATGCATGCTTTCTTTACAATTACAATGTGTTAATTAAATGAACATATTTATTTTTCAGTTAAATAAATAAAACCATGCTCAGAAATAAATGTATAATTATAAGAGCTTCCTCTATGAAATTTATATTAAGAACGTCATTATACAAAAAACATTGTTTGGCAAGTAACATTTTTCATTTACAATTTATTTATTATTAATCATTTGCCCATTTCTAGTTCAATATTAAGAACATATTATTAATTATGTACGGTATTAATTTATATTTATTTTTATGTAATAATTTTCAATCCTTTACTCATTTCTATTTCAATATTTTGTCAATAACATATGTATTAATTATATAAGGTTTTAATTTTTATTTATTTTCATAATAAGTCAATTATTACATTTCAAATATAGATTAAAAAAGGACGGAAAATGAATTGTTAGTAGGGTAATATCTTTTTAAGAAAATATTTTGAAAAAAATAAATATTCACATTACATACCCCCTTCTGTTTCAACTTTTTGGAGGCAACAAACAGTTAATTTTAAATTCATAACAAAATATATTTTCAGGAAAAAAAAATATTACTTTTGCTTACATTTTAAAAAAATCTTTAAAGAAATAAACTTTCCCTCCATCATGTAATTATATATTTTAAATTATTAGCCTTCTTCAAATGTAAAATTCCCGACAATTCCAGTTGAATGAAACACGATTTTGATTTTATTCTTGACTATATCTAAAAGTGGAAATATCTTGGTACCAAACATATTCTTCTTTGAAAAGAAATTTCTGCACAAATACAGTTTTGTACTGCTCAGAAAAGTTAATATTGACTCGAGCAAAGCATTTCACAATTTATTATTTTTTTCCAAAATTGAATTTTACGATTCTTGTGTGCTCAGCCAATCATTTCATATTCCATTTCCATTCAAAAATGCGCTGGATTCGATCAGAAGATGCAAAAAATACCTGCTCAAATATGAAGCTGACTGTAATCACGACAATCCTAAAATCGTATTTCGAGAATTGGTATTATGTCCAATGTTTGGAATTAGATCAACTGCATGCGGTAATTCAAGATGATAAAATACGCTACTGTTTAATATGTTATTTATTTAGCAAACAGATGAAAAAATATTTCATAAGATTTAAAGTATGGATTTTTATTTAATATTTTTACGAATGTTTTTACTTCTTCCTTTTTTTTAACTCCGATAATAAGTTTTTTGGAAAAATTAATCTATTTATTTTCTCCGTTTATAAAAATAAATTCCATTTTATATTTTTGAACTTAAAATATGTCAATTAAAAATATAAAATTATGTGAATTAAAAAAATAATAATAAATAAAGGGCTGATGTGACAGTTTTGATTTATAGCGTTTGTTTTTTATTCCGCTGCTTAAGTGTAAATTTGCAAAAATATACTTTTATAAGATAATTTTCTACTATTTTCTATTTGGAAATTGTAGAAATAAATCAACGCAAATATTTTTAGAAATAAATCAAAGCATATTCCGAACTTTAATACTAAAAAAATACTCATAAATTTTCAATCAACTTTTGGACTTGACATAAAGTAAAAATTTAAAACTCACAACAATATTTAAAGATAATTATCCTTGTGAATATGAAATATTTTGTCTAGTCATTTCTTTCAATAAAAAAGTGTTTAAATTGTTATTATATTAAGGTATCCGACTATGTTCGAAGAATTTTCAAAAATTTGATTTTTTAAAAACCATTTAAAACTATGGTTTTTAGATGTATTGTCAATTATAATACAAAATGCTATGAATACAACAAAATTACTTGAAAATATATTTTAAGAAGTAGGAAAATTTATAGTAAATTTTAATGAAATTTAAACAAAACGGTTAACACTCTACACAAAATTTAAATGCAGCAATCCTATTTTTCTTTGTACATGAGTTATGAACTATAACAATGAATGAAATGAACCAAAATCTAAGAAAGGCTTTGAGATGCAAAGAAGTTATGGATATAAATATGCACATATATACATTTATTTCCATAGTAATAAGAATTTCTAAAAACATCTATAAATGCAAAAATATTTCACCAACAATAAAACTTTTGATTCAGTTCATTGCCCATATCATTTAAAATACAAGCCTAAATTTTTACGTAAATACCTCTATTAATTTTTGAGATTTCATGTTAAAGGTGAATTTTTTTTTATAAAAATTAAAATTGAAGACAAATTTGAGCTGAAAAATATGATTTGCTTAAAATTCCCCTATATGGTAGGTCAGACTTTCCTTAGGCAAGAAAAAATAAACGGTCTCGGAAAGTGGAAAGTCTGAACTACAAGAAATAACAATTAAAAAAACATCGTCAATGTGCTTGATAACCAGTGTTTCCGACGAAGTCGGATACCTTACTTAGAATTATTTAAATTTGATTATGATTCTGCTATATTATAAATGTCAAATATTAATCTATTTATCTGTCTATATAAAGACCGCTTTTAAGGCAACTGATACAAATATAAGGATTTCTAGCATTTATCTCTATTTAAAATAACATTAAAAATTCTTGAGGAATTTTAATTATAAGTACTATATAATAATTATGAATTAATTTTTATTTATTGTTCATATGGAATATTTATTAATCAAAAATCAAGCAAAATTTCGGTTGTAACATTCTAAAATGTTATTGGATAAAAAGAATTATTCTCCTTTGAAAATTTAAAAAAATATTTAATGATACAACTTTTATTGCCGTGTAATATTTTGCCAAATTTTTGGAAAACTCATTTTTTCTTTGTTATTTTCTTGCAATCTGTTGTTGTTTTAAATACCATTTGTCATTGACAAGCCCACTGATCGCGGCCGGCGATTTTAAGCCCATATGAGCGCCACTTGTTTTTCAGCAACGCCCACTAAGCCCAACGCCCACTTAGCCACTTCATGCTTCCCATTCGCATACGCAAGCTCTTTTTACAGTGGAGAACATTCACACTAATTACAGATTGAACACAGAATAACAAACACATTCAAAACCGGGACAGCCTGGTCATGGGGAAGACACGCTGATAATTTTCATTTTTTCATCAAATATTTATTTATGGCTTTTTCTTTCATTAGCGAGATATAAAGGATGCAAATTCAGTTTAATACACTGATTGAAAAAAAATCCCAACACCAAGAAAATGTTATTGTACAGAAATGAAATTTTAGGAATACATTTGTCTAGAAAACATATTTAATTGATTAAAGTTTCACGATCACAGGTAGAGCAATTGGCGAGAAGGGCCATTTCAAATTTGAAATGTTGATATATTAGTAACCGGTGTACCCGCCAGAATTTTGAATGCAAGCATGCAAACGTACATGCATTGTGTCGTACAGGTGCCGGATATCAGTTTGTGGGATGGAGTTCCATGCCTATTGCACTTGGGCGGTCAATGCAGGGAAGGTTACTGCTGGTTGTAGATGACGCTGGAGTTGTCGTCCAATGATGTCCCATACGTTCCCGATTGGAGAAAGACCTGGTGATCTAGCAGGCCAAGGCAACATGTCGACACTCTATAGAGCATTTTGGGTTACAACAGTGGTATGAGGGCGAGCGTTATCCTGTTAGAAAACACCCCCTTGAATGCTGTTCATTTTGAATGGCAGCACAACAGGTTGTATCACTAGACTAACGTGCAAATTTGCAGTACGGATGCGTGGGATAACCACGAGAGTGCTTCTGCTGTCATACGAAATTGCTCCCCAAACCATAACTCCAGGAGTAGGCCCTGTGTGTCTAGGCCGCAGACAGGTCACTAGCAGGCATTCACCTGGCCTCCTTCTAACCAAACGGCTATCACTGCGACCAAGGCAGAACCGGCTTTCATCAGAAAACTCAACAGATCTCCACTCCGTCCTCCAATGAGGTCTAGCTTGGCACCACTCACGCAAACGGCAGTGGTTTGGAGTCAGTGGAATGTACTGTACAGGGCGTCTGGCTCGGAGCTGTCCTTGAAGTAACCGATTTGTAATAGTTTAATGTGTCACTATGGTGCCAACTGCAGCTCGATTTTCAGCTGCAGACGCAGTACAATTAGTCACAGCCATACGCCGAATACGACTGTCTTCTCTATTAGTAGTACCCCGTGGCCGCCCGGAACCTGGTCTTCTTGAGGCAGTACCTTCCCTTGATCACTGCCGCCAATAACCATGCACAGTGGATACATTCCTGCCAAGTCTTTCAGCAATATCGCGGAAAGAAAACCCACCTTCTCGTAGCCCTACAACACGACCTCGTTCAAACTCAGTGAGCTGTTGATAATGGCTTCTTCGTCTTCTCAGATGCATTCTTGAGTAACATTAACCTACTACGTCAAATCTCAACTGTAAATAACGATCACGAACCTTACAGCACTTATTTAAAGCAAACCTCATTTGCATGTTCATAGTGTCGCTACTAGCGCCACACTTACGCGCTTAGCTCAAAATTCAGATGTATAAACACGCCTACCAAATTTCGTTTATCTAGCACAGCTCCTTCCTAGTGTTGGGATTTTTTTTCATCAATGTATATATGTACTTTAAAAAGGTGAATTAATAAAGTTGCAATATTGCAAAAATCTGACGGATAATAGGGAACCAAATATTAACGTTTTAAATAGCACTGTAATGTTATAGGATTCTCTACATTAGAGAGACTTCATGCATATAAGGAACACAGCTTAAGTAAGACAATTAAAATAATACAATTTTAATTCAGACAATTTGGGGAAATCATGGACTTGAATGGCTATTCTTAGTTTCAAATAAATCTTTTTTGTATAAAAGATTTATTTAAAACCAAAAATAACTATTGGTCCCAGAAAATCAGCCGGTCGTTTGTGGTGACTAATATGCTATAACTTTGTTTTGCTAGCAAGTTTTTTAATGCATTTTGAAAATTAATTTTGATTAAATAAACTGACAAACCCACTTTTTTCCGTCGGAAACGTTAATGAAAACTGTTATTTCTATAGATATTGTTTTCCAAGATCATTATTCACTTTTTAATTTTCTAATAATGTTGAAAAGAAAAAAGTATTGTTAACGTAAAATTAATTATTGTTGCTGACAAAATAAGCTTAGTGAAAAGACGAAAAAAAGAAGAAGTGTCAATTTATTTAATCCAAATATATGAAATCAAGGAAAAAAAAATTAGGTAAGTTCAACAATAAATTGGTATATGGATAGGGGCATATATTATTTTGAAAAAAAGCACAAGTAAAAATAAATAAATTTATGTGAAGATTTCTTGAATATATGTTTTTCATTCAGTATGGATCTTTTTGTGAATTTAATCTTCTTTACACATTATTATATAAAGACCTAAGCTATTTGGGATTCATAACTCTCTAGATATAAAATGATATAGTTGAAAACAATTCCTATGCATCTGTTTATTCAAAAATAAAAGCAATGCTCTTAAATAATCTATTTTCTTCCTAAATGAAATATTCAAAAGCAAATTCTACAGATTCAGAAGTGAAAACTGCGGGCAATCGAAAGTTCTCCAATCAAAATAAATCGTGTAAGAGTGCATTCTTAAGTGCTGCCCTAAAAGCCAAAAGTACTTCATTTGAGCTCTATCGTAATATCATCCCTTAATTCAATAAGTAAAACTTTTAAGAACGATACTTTGGTGACAGATTCTTAAAAAAAAGTAAGTGGGTTTTAAGCGTGGCTATTATTATGCATGACAAGGCAAATAGAAGCATTTTTAAAGAGAAGAAATTTTCTTATTCTTTTCCTTATTCAGCTAGAAAATTTTTAAGAGAATTAATGCAACATTTTGCCTCCAAACAATAATGCATTTTCTGTCTTGGATACTTTAAGCTTAATTCATTAACTATTACTAAGCTTGAGGTAATGTTGAGCTATTATCTTAAAATAACGTCATAGAAGTGAAAAAAAAGAAATTGTTTTCCAGAGTTGAGGATGGAACTCCCATGAATGTTTGAATTCGTAAACAGATAAATATGAAATTGTTTTAGAGGAATAAGCAAAAATTTAGGTTCTAATTCAAATAATTCTTTTCTTAAGAGAATTCTCTCAAAATGCATGTTTTCTTGCTCTCTTATAAATTTAATTAAATAAAATTCAATGGTAAACACTACATATTTTTCGTTCAAAAACTAGATTCATATTATTTAAGTATTCAAATTATGAATTTTTAATGTTTATAAAAGAATTTCCTTAAGTTAAAGTATGTTTTTATGCTGTTGAAATATGACTTTTTAAATTACTTAATGTGAGTTTCGTTTCTACGTTTCTCTTCTCATATATTCATATATATTTCATTGATGTAAGCTTTTATTTTATTTTGAACCTTAGTTTAAATTATAAATAGCTTTGAGGTAAAAAATTGAGAAAAAATGCGAATTAAATATGAAAGCTGTTAAAGCTGTTTTCGAATCAAAAACCCAAATTTTTATAAATAGGATTGCAATATAGAATTTCGAAAAGAATATCAAATGACACTTAGGTATTTTGAACAAAATATTAAATGACAAATATTAATGAATCATTGATTATAGGATATATTACTTTTGTTGTTCTTCTGCACTCTGATTTTGTCTTGTTGTTAGAAAAAATACGATGATTTAGCTTAATATATAGTTTCCCGTCATTCAGTGTCTAAATTATATTCTGCCAAAATCACTTTTATACCTTTATATCGGTACAATATCTTTTTTAACTCTTGATTTTGATGTTATTTCAGATTTACAAAAAATTCATATCTAAATTCTATATTTCATGCAGATATAAATAACATGGCATATGAATAGTAAGATACGAAACCTATTACTAAAAATACTAAATACTAAACATAAAAACATTTTTACTTTCTATTTTCTGAAGGCAAACAATATAAATCTGTACAAAAACAATTAAATGTTGCACATTTTTTTTTCGTATTAAAATATAAATATCAGTATATTTATATGATAAAAACACGCATTGAAGAATAAAGCAATGTAACATTTAGATATATTGAACTATTTAAAAATATATGTGGAACATTTCATAAAGCCTAATTATTATAATATGGAAATTATTTGGCTAAAATTATTTATCCCATTTTTACGTAAACATTAATAGAAAACAATTACATTACACTAAAAAAAGTAGAATAATTATATTTCAATACGCAGTTACTTCAATTTAGTTGACTTTTAATGTAATCTTTAATTTACATAGAATACTTAAGATTACATTAAAGTCAGACAAATATTTTATTTTCGAGGAATATTAAGTTAATAAGTAGGGATATAATTTTAACATTAAAATTTGTATAGTAAAAATTGCTCTTTTCTACTTAAATACTTGGACTTGAGAAATCAGCTTAGGTAAGAATTTTATGTGAAAATTTTTTGAAAACAACGTTATGAAAAAAAGAGTAAATTTAAGTAATGAAATTTAAATTTTATGTCTTAGTTCTATTTCAATCTAGACTTTTTAGTTATTAAAGTAATATTCGCAATTCTAGAGCTCCCTAAAGTAATTTGCATATAGTAATTTAGCTCCTTTTTGAAAATTTATTTAATAACTTAAGATTAAAGGGAAAAAAGCTCTTTGAAGGCCCAATTATTCAAACTGAATTGCAAGAGCAGAAATCCCAATTCTATTCAACGTTATGTATTTTCTGAGTCATATACTGAGTCAGTTAAAAGCTTTAATCATATTATTTTCTTTGTTCTTCTTCGAATTATATGAAACATGATTAAGTTTAAGACATCACGCAAGTTTAATAGCATTTATGCAATTATATGCTCTCTTTAAACAACTTTAAATATTAAAGTAAATTTTTTATGAAGCAAACAGATTTATTTTGAAGATCTTAATAAATGTTTTAGGAGACCCACCTTGGGTAAGACAATTGAAATTGTTATTTAAGTTTTGATTTGTTATCTTGATGCATAATTTCAAAATTAAGACGAAAGAAATAGTTAGGAAATCTATTGGGTTTCAAACAGAAGTAATTCTTAGAAAAAATACGAATATATTAGAAAGGACTTTTATATTCACTTTCAATAAATGTTTGCAATTTTCTAATTTATTGAAAAAATTAAATGAAATCATTTCAGTGATATTTAGATGATTTGATCTAAATGTAAATTATATTTCTGGAAGAGATTTCAAAAAGGAAACCTTTTTTGCTTTACTTAGATAAATATAAAAACAATTTTTTGTCATTAATATTTTATACTGTGCATTTCAAGTAATAAAAATTATTTGTAGTTAATAAATACTTTAAGTAACTACATTGTAAAGTAGGGTTTTCTTTATAATACTTGATCTGGAATGGAATTTATGCAAAAAGTTGCTTAATGAAGCTGAAAGAGCTCTTGAATAAATGAATAAATTTTCAAAAATATTTTTATCAGACTATTTGATTTGCAGCAATTCTGCAGGAAAAGTTCCCATTTTTCCTATTTCTAGTGACATTACATGAAGATTGCAATCACAGCTAGCCACAAATCTCACAAATTAAAAGCTCATTATATCGTTCCAAAAATTTTTTTTTGCCTTTTTAGTTAGATAATAAAATGTATTTCAGGCTTTATTAGTGTATTTTTTCCGTATCATTACATTTTCGCATATAATTTTACAACTGCTTAAAGCTTTAAAAAATTACATGATTAGAATTATCGAATTTATCCCTCTACAAAAAGCATTGCAGCAATAAAAATGACTTTTGTTCTTGAATATTCTACATTAATTAAATATATAAATATGTTAACAAAAATATAAATAAAAAAATAAGTAAATTGGAAAATTTTAAGGACTTCGTATAGAAAAGTCGAATGAATAAAATTATGTTAACCAAAGAATATACAAGATGTCGTTTCTTTCTTTCAAGAAATAAATTTTCAAATCAGGCACTCTTCTATTTTTTTTAATGTCGGTATTGCAGAAAAAATTACTTTATATATGTTTTTTGAAATCCCCCTTTTTATTTCGATATCTGTATTCGCAGGAATTTATTTCAGTTCTTATATGTAATTATCTACAAATATATTAAGTTATTGATCATAGTTCCTGTCATTCCAGACAAATTTAGTTAAATGAAATTTTATCTTGATTTTATTCTTAACAATATTTAAAATTGGAAATATCTTGTGCCGATTTTTTAAGAAGAGAAGATTCTGTAAAAAGCAGTTTGAAACTGTTTACCAAAGTTAATATAGACTCTTACACAACCTGCATTTTCTTATGATTCTGTAATTGAATTTCTACCATTCTTTTATGCTTTGCACATATATTTCTTCTTTCATTTCCATTCAGAAATATGTTAGATCTGATCAGCAGTTTCAGACAACTTTAACTCGCATAGACAGCTATTTGTTATCATAACAGTTCGAAAATCGTGAATTTCTGTTATTTCAAATGGTTCTCGTTAGTATTCAATGAAAATTTATATTATTACTTGTTCAAAATTTTATTGAATTTTACTGATTAATATATATTATATTTTACCAGGGTAATAGGAGATACTTTTTAAAATGCCGTTTAATGATGTTTATTTAATATGTATTTTTATCAATATAATTTGTTATATTGGGTTGTTCGGAAAGTCATTTCGTTTTTTTTTTTTTGTCAAAATGAAAAGAAATTTTCGTTTAATGAATAAATTATTCATTAAATTATAAAATTGCCATTCTGGTCTAATACCTTTTGCCATATTTTTGGTACTAACATGATTACACGCTCATAAAAGTTTTGGTCTTTGCTGTAAAAAAAGCTGATCGAGGTTGTTTTTGGCCTCCTCATTTGAAGGAAAAATTTTGCAAATCAGTTCTGGTACTGATGTACTGTTAACACATCTTCTCCACACATATTGGCTAATTTATTTCTGGCTTGACAGCATTTTTACCTTTTATAAAGCAAAAAAGAAAAAAATGACGAAAATGCTGTTTATTGCTCTCCATATTTAAAAGGGCACCATCCAAAAACTACTGCGAAGAATCAGCTGCACTTTTTCACACTCAAGCCTTTCTATATCAGCTCTTAAAACATAAAATGATTTTGCGGTTTAAGTATGAAATTTGGTGCGAAAAATACAATTAAATCCTCTGTCGGGAAAAAACGAAATTACTTTCCGAACAACCTAATACCTTTAATGTCATATCTGATCCATCAATTGTGAATATGTCAAATTTATTTAAATTTGTAAAAGTATAATTTACTTCCTTATTTGTATAGGTAAAAAACTAAATAAATAAAAATTCGAATATATTATTGATTTTTAAAGAAAAATAGATTACTTTTCTAGAATCAATATTTCAGTCAATTTTTAATAAAAAATGAAGAAACAGGCAAAACATAATCTACTTTTATATTTTAGAGGTTTTTGTTGTTCTATTTCAGCGGGAATAGTGTGATTGCAATGACTACAATCAAACAATTGTTGATAGTTTCATATCAGTGAAGAAGGTATTAAAAATATTTTTACTTCTTCCTTTACAAAGTACAGAAAGCGTACAGTAATTGCCAAATATTTCAACATGAGATTTTGATGAATATCCATGTTTCAGACTTTCATAAGTTCAAAAAACACACTTTTATGAAATATATGTCTATGACGAAGATAAATTAAAAACCACTTTAAACTAGATGGATGAAATTCAATAAGCAGACTTAAAATCAAATGTATAGATTTCTATATGAGCAAAATCTCTTCTGAGGAAGTCTGTCTGCCTGTCGGTTCAAACATGAGTTAGGACAATAATTAGAAAAATGAAGAAAGCTAGATAGATAAAATTCAGTACACAGATTTAACATTATTTATGTAGACACCTATCAAATTTTGAACCAAATCCAACAAAAAGTTGACCATCTATCGGTCTATACCTCCCAAAACATGTAAAATCGATAACTAAAATTTGGAATGGCCTAAGTACATCGAATTTATATATAATTTTATTATTTGAAGTGTAGACTTGTGTCAAATTTTTATTAAAGAAAAGCAAGGAAGAACTCGTCTGAAATCGGAAAATCAAAATTCCTTTTTTGTATATTTTTAATCTCACCAGGAATCAATTAACAAAAACACTCACGAAAGAATACAAGATATATTCAGTAAAAATGCAAAAATGAAATCAAAAGGTAGTATTTTATAGTCTAATTTCATTTAGTCTAAGTATTTCATGACTATTATACACCAGTGTCTACAAGCCGTTCTTAAAACTGCTGTTATTGCGTACGCCAGAAAGTTTTGGGGAGACCTCTTCCTCTGATTTATAACGTTCTGAATCTCTAAAGAAAACTTTTACAAAGAGAAAATTATTAAAATTGTATTTAAGAGGTCAATGAAATACTACAGAGAATGTGTGCAAATTCATAAATATTCATCTTTTAAGATTATTGCTATCATGTTCTAAATCAAACATCAAATAAATATATGGAACATAATTATTATTTTAATCATTAAATAGCTCTATTTTATGAACTTGCTCTATTATATGATTTTTTGCATAACATTCTTTACTAATATGGTAAATCTTGATTCTGCACTATTTTCTCGTTTTGAAATGAAGAAGAGAAAATTTAGCATTTCAGGAATCCATTCCATTCTATATAAGCAACAATATATTTTTTTTTACTTCTTATTGAATACAAAGAATGTGAAGAATCACTTAGAAAAGTCAAATTTATAAATCTTTACTTTGCGAACAGAATCCAATAAATTAGCGTGACCGTACATTATTGACTCAGTGGATCCTCAAAATTCAAGGGAAAAAAGGAAAAAAAGTATCCGTTTCTACAAACATGGAAAACTAAATAAATAAATCGAGTAACTTCCCCAAACAGTCGTTCATTCCGCTACAAGCTAAAAAGCAGTAGCAAAAGTGCGACTGCGAAAAGAAAATTCGTGACTCAAAAATTATACCTTTTCCAGGCAGGAAGTTCAACGTGCTGAGAATGCTACATCTTATAAACCGTGATGTGAATATTAAAAGAATTGGCGGGAAGAATATAATAGGTGGAGAGTACACAACAAAAAATAACGAAATTAAACAACAGTAAAACCTGAAGTGCTAAAAAAAAACTGAAAAAGCTGAGTGTTGAAAGTAAAAGGAAATCGATTTATTTTAATCACATTTATGATGAAAGAAATATAATTCAAAAAGAGACAAAATATGATACATAATTTGTAAAATTTCCATTCCTATAAAATCTTAGAAGAAAAGGGCAGGCAGTTATAAAACATTTAAAAAATGCATTTAATAGTTGTAAAATATGATTTTTTTCATTTATTTTATTTCATATTATTTTTGTTTATTTTTAATAAGTTTTATTTTAAAAGGAACTTATCTTTAAAATCTATGGATTGTTTCATTTTGTCACAAATAAATGAGGTTTAATCAAAAAGTTCTTTCTTATGGGTTTATGCAATAAAGCGTTATATTTTTCTTTATTGTTTCCTTACATAATAAATTCCATAATACAGCACTATATTCCACCTATGGAATTGTGTGGCTGCTCTTAAAAAATAATTAAAATTGTTACAATGAAATATTTTTGTCTTATAAAATATGTAGTAAATCAGAACTTAAATGAAATGAACAAATGAAGCCAATAAAATTTTTAGGTATACCTTGGTTGATTGAACTTAGGATTGTGAGTTCAAACCCCGCTGGCCGAAATCTCTCCGTGTTTGGGATGACTGGTACAGGTATATATTTTTGGCCACGAAGTCCTCTAAATCGAACAATACCACTGGAGATACCAGATCAGAGATGAATGTTCTCTGGTTCAAATCTAAATTAAGATCTGCGATTAATTGAAGGAAATGTATGGATGAAATCGGCCCCGTAAAAAGGGTTGTGATGCATGAATATCTAAGCCATATTCTTGTCTTAGATGGCGTTTCTGAAACAAATTGCTGATTTCACCAGCGAGCTTGTTTTTGACAAGAGCCATGAGAAAAATATTAACATAAAATTAATCATGAAAATCGATCAAATCCATAACATCACATCCCAACTTAATGTTCCAAGAAAGTAACTTTACATCGAGCGAAGCTAATTAATGAAATAATGATCTTTTTCTTGTGGATGAAAAATTGTGTGTTTGCTTGTTACTTTACCGTTTTACAACTCTTATACAACTACTTGACTGTTTATTGCTCATCGACAGAAAATTCAAGACAACTTCTATGTTTTTTTTTGTATTTTTAAATAATTTGGCTCTTAAACGACAAAGTAATAGACAATTCACTAAATAGACAATAATTAATATGGATTTGTAATAAAATCTTGAATCTTCTTATTGATGCTTTAACACAATGAAAAATAAATATATATCGAA
This sequence comes from Argiope trifasciata, assembly GCA_026543055.1. Lineage (NCBI taxonomy): Eukaryota > Metazoa > Arthropoda > Arachnida > Araneae > Araneidae > Argiope > Argiope trifasciata. The sequence goes on along the minus strand of JAPMOQ010041062.1, from coordinate 3,583,003 downwards.
TTTTCTTAATATTATACATATAAATATGCCAATATTACACAGGGAAAAGTTGAATATACCTACTGAAATTAGCCAAAATATTGTATTCATATGCATTCTTATAAATATTTAAGATAACGTGCGTCAGTTACAGCAACTAATAAGATTAGATTGTTGAAAATTGAATATTATATTGTTTGAAGACCATTAACTTTCTTTTTACATACTCATTAATTGGAAATAAAATATTCGTAAAAATGAATAAACTTTTACTTCAACACAGCACATCGCAAATTGCAAAAATAATCCTTAATTATAGATAAATTCTGAAGTTTTCATAAATCTCAAAGATATATTGTAGAAAACAAGATTGAATTTCAATATTCAAAAATTTATAATAAAAATTGCCTTACTTTTTTAAATAAATGGTTTCAAAACTTAGCGTATCGGATTATGCAACAATTATGGAAAAGTTTTTATAAGTAAAAAAAAGAATGTAAATTTAAATAATAAATTCAATATGCTTATAGCTATATAACGCCTGTTACATTGAAATTTAAAACAAAAAAATGCGTTTTAAAAATTTATTTCGTTATTTTAAATGTTAATTGTATGGTTTCTTTTTTGATGTATGGATTATCTGAGATATGATTAAAACATTATTAAGTAAAACATTTTTGTTATTGTTGATATTGAAAATATTTTTGAACCTGCGTGCCTTTTTTAAAATAGAGATGAAATCCTTAAATTGAATAATTTAAAAAGCGAAAGATATTCATTTTGGAGATTTTAGTAAATATTTTAGTTAGAGTATCTTTAAAAATTGAAAATTTTAGTTACCGTTGTTGATCAATCCCCCCGGACTGGTGAACCTCGTTATTGAGGATGAGATACATTCGGTATGGTGGTTGGATCTCTTCAACCCGGTGCTTTTGCCAGTGTTGCTGTAGTGGACCATCTTTCAGTATGGATTTCTGAGTGCCTTCGGACGGCACCTTCAGTCAGCAGTATGGCTTACCCTTGTTGATCATTTGAAGTTTTTGTTAAGTTTTGAGTCTGCAATTGAGACTGAATATTCACAAAATGAAAAAAAAAATTGAATATGAAAGAAATGAAACTTATATTCCATTCTAATTTTTTCTGAAACAAGGGAAAAATCAGGAAAAAAAATTATGAATTATCTTTCCAAAACAGGATCAAATCGTAAAGATATTTGATTTTCTTGAGTATAAGGCAAAAGCAATTCGCTATGATATATAATATTTTGCATTGTCATTTCTTTCTCCATACATAGAATCGGCGGAATCATGTGACGACTCATACGATCTCATATCTTCCCTTTATACCTATAGTGCGTAGTGCCATCATTACTGTCCTTCCTTATTGTTCTAGCTTAAGGAAGCTATAAATATACGCGTTATAATTTCGAGCCATCGCCTAATATTTTGATATTGCCTGTATTTTGATTAAAAGTTTTCCTGCTTATTAAAAAGACCGGGATCCAAAACTCGATCAAATACATAATTGACAATTTTCAATGAAAACTCTATAGTTTTACCTGCCAATTTACTAGACCTTCTGAGCTAGCAGCCAAAACAACCTGCCAATGAGTTGGTAATAGCTTTTTAAAGCTCACGTTTAATTCATGCATTTTTTCCTGTGCTACACGGATGAAAATATATCACCCAATTCTGCATTATTAACCAAACTTTTAATTTTATTCTTACACAATTCAAACTTAGTTAGTGGTGGGCTTTAAAAGCTGTAAATGGATGTGAGGGGATATACATGGTATATCAGAGGGTCCAAAAGAGTTTCAAGATCCAATGTTACAACCAAATAATTAAATTTTGTTGGCTCAATCAAATCAACTAGACAGCTATAGCTTTCAGCTGCATTAAAAATGAACTTAGCATTATTTAACTAAAAACCTGAAATTCTAATAATAATTTTGAACAGAAACAGTGTACCAAGCTACGACAACTGCACCTTAAAAAGTCTTCAGTCCAAGTTCTCTATTTTTATACCAGCCGCTCAGTCATTCCACAGATGAAAGTAGGTGACGGCATTATAATATCATCGCAAATTATAACAAAACATCAGCCTATTTGGTTATCAAGGCAGTAGTTTCTATAATACAGATCAATTCTCACTGTTTCTTTCTTTTGACCAGCACTTTTTATAATTCTGATTTGGGGATCGCAAAATAACAGCTTCTTAAGATAAGTATATTAGAAAACTTACTTAATTAAATTACTTAATTTCCTTCGAAAAAAAACACAATCCATGAAAAAAACCCAGCTATGATGTTATAGTTTTACTTCGACTTTTTAAAAACGCATCTGCTGTCAAAAAAGTATGTAATAAGAAAGAATTCCTGCTGAAAGTAGGTCGACCTTTTAAAAATTGCTTTCAAAGAAACGTGCGTAATAATAATGCAATATTGGTAAAAGCAGGTAAAAAGACGTGCGATTAAAAGATATTGATGTATATTGCCATCAATTTCGAGCTTCAGTTTTTTGTTGCCTTCAATCATTCAAAATATCCTAATGAAAACTGCATCATGTTCCCACATGATAAAAAGGAATTGTTGATATAATAATTGAATTTAAAAATAGGTAATTGTCGTGTAAGACGATAGTTCGATTAAAAACTGAGTTAGTTTTATCTAAATTTCCTGAAATCTTCTATATCTGGTATTTTTTAGACCCTACATTGATAAAAATATTTTTTTTTTCTTTTTCACAAAGTTTATCGTTACAGAAAAATAAGCCCTAATGTCTTCATAGAAGGCAATTTTAAAAAATAAAATTTTTTGACATTTTTAAGATTACAGAATAATTTTAATTTTAGATTCTAAATATACTTTATATAGAGAAGATTTGGACGGAACTGGCTGAACTAATCTTTTAATGAAACATAATTTCTACTTTAATCTTATAAAATAGAATGCAGTTCATTACTACAGAAATGCATAATGAATATATATTAGATAATCTGAAAAATTAAAATTATTTAAATATATATATATATAAATAATAGGAACCCTTTTTATTTAATAAACATGTTTTTTTCAATATTTATTCCATTTTTCAAATATCCACTCTTATTTTTAAAACTCTTTTTTGTATGCAGAAAATTTTATTCAATAATATTACTTAACATTGTGTATTTTTAAAAATTATTTTTATTTATTTCTGCTCAGTAGCCTTTTTGTAAAAGAACATTTATTGAGAAAATGCTATAAAAATTTATGGTTTTTAAATTGATTTACATTTTTTATCACTGTAAAAAATAGTTCAAAACAATTATTTAAAATATTGCCAAATACTAAGTTAATTTTGGAATATTTTTTCCCAAAATTAACTTGGGTGTTTTGTGTATGAACCAATTTCTGGTTGTGAATTTGTAGATTATCAGAATACGAAAGATGTCTTTATTTACCATCACGTTTTAACGTTTTTCTTTGTACCTTGTGCCTTTTCCTTGCTATGTACGTTCTAATTCACTTAAACAATACATAGCAATTAGTTTTGAAATTCGTAGTATTAAACGTGTTAATATCCATAATAGCATAGTGAAAGCTCTACAAATTTGATGCATTAAATACTTGTATATATGAAAAAAATATTATAATAGAAATGATTCTTAGTGTGTTAAAACAGTGTTTTTGAGTCAAAACATATCGAACTGAAATAATTTTCTAAAACTTATTTTCATCTCTGCAGAGAATAATATATGACTTAATTACTAAACCAGGAAAGCTATAATTAATTATAAAAAAAATTCAACTCATTAAGATAGAAGAACAGGACAGTTGTTTTTATTAAATTTGCTTATGATTAATCACAGAATAATGCTTAACAAATGACTTAAAATGATTTCATTATGAATATGAATTATTTTGAAATGATTAAAATATTTAATCAATGGTTATTGAATATCGATACAGGCCAACTATTTCGATATGGCATCAAAATGGTCATTCTTGCCATAATTATTTTAATTTTGAGATACAAAATTACAGTCGTACAATAAAAACCTTTTTGTATTTTGATAATATATCTTTTATATTAACCAATCGGAGGGTTAATTCAAATTTTCTCGCTCAATATCTCTAATTAATATCTTACCCGATTCGCCTACAGTAAATTTGTGAACCTGGTGAACAATAATTTACAAAATATAGAATTTTTTTGCTATGAACAAAAGTTTTTAGTGAAACCATCATAAGAAAAAAAAACGTGTTATTGTTTTCACAGGTCAATTGAATCCAACATTTCACACGGAATTGTACTTATAGTTATAGCATTATACATAGGCTTTCATACATTTAAATCATTGCATTTATAAGTTTTTGTGTTTACATATTTGTAAATATAAAAACCGACAGTCAGTCAACACAAACTAATTTGGTTTGACTTAGAAGCTAAATCTCATATCCTAAATCTAGGCAACAAATTTCATGGATCTAAATCTTTACATTTTGTGAACTTGGAGTTCCAATCGGCATCCCAGCCAGACTTTCTCTGAATGACGTTAGTTCAAAATGTGATAATCTACATAATTTTGAAAAGAGAATATACTAATTTCCATCCACAAGGCTCAAACCATTTTTGAGTTATCTTGTTGAGTGACAGAAAGATATATTGCTAAAAATGTGTGTTTTGAATTGGGGAAGTTCTAAAAATGTGAAGATGTACCAAAACCTAGAGCTCAAACTTTTCATGATTACAATATTTCTTCTATACTTCACTTATGAGAAAGTAAAATTTCATTCCAAATACTTGGAGATTCCCATTTTTAAATGAATGAAATACTTTTCAATCTTGAAATTTAGCAAAATTACAAATCATCCGAAATTTATCACTGCTCAATTTATTGATTTTGTATCTATCTAAATTTTATTTTATCTATTAAATGAGGAAATTTGCATTTTGCATGCGTTAAAAATTCAGAAACATTTCGATCAATTTTTATTTTTTGTGTATATACTATTTATACAAATATTTTCAGTGAAGAAGTTTTTTCTTTGAATTTAAATTGCAATGCTGTGAATTGAAAACATGGAAAAATATATTTCTTGATACATTTGATATTTCTAGTACCTTATCTTGTATCGGTTTATCATTAATAAATCCTATATGCATCACTGTTTTCATTCTCATATCTGCTATGGGTTAGTAGGGTATTTTTTTTCATCTTAGATACATCATGTATTTCAGTTTATTTTGATATAATAAGATATACAGCTCAGACATTTATTATTAAAGATGTTTGTAAAATCGAATTCAAACAGCGTATCACATTTTCATGAATTTATAATGTATATTCCGTAGTATTCACTCAAAATTTAAAATTTGTTTATTCCAGTTGCAGTTGATTTGCCATTGAATTGATATTTCGAGGCCTATTCTAAAATAAACTACTGCTTTTTATAAATTGGAAACTATTTGAGACTAATTTTTTATATTTTTTGTATAAAAAATATACCAAGCTTAAAGAATATAAAATTTCTACCGAAATCCATTCAGATGTTTGTCTGTTTCCAGTCTTTTTAATACAAGTTAACACGATAACGACAAAACGAAATGGATAACATTTGGTACACATATTTAACATCTAAAATGTAGTTATATGTCAAATTTTTTTAGAGAACTACATCCTGTTAGTTGATTCTTTTGAGTGCATATAAATGTAATAATTCGAAAAATGCAGAAACTTATATAAATGAATTTTGGCCCTCAGTCTTAGCAACTAAGATGTAGAATCTTATTAAATTGAGTATTCCATTTATCAAAGTTTTGACCACAAGTATTATTATAAACTGCCCAATAACTCATTAACATTAAGATTGAAATTTATTTAACTCTCTACGATATAATGTGACTGCAAATGCCCCTCTGCCCCAAATTTTGATTTAAATTAGAAAATAGTTTCGAATACATATTCGATTCTTTGGTACTTACGTTTCAACCGCATTCCAGAGATTAATCGATACGGTTTCCTAACTATTGTTCGTCAATTGTATGCTACTAATAATGTGTTTGCATTTCTTTTAGAGTGTGATGAAAAATTCTGGGTAACTACTCTCATTGTTTTTTTCCTTTTGAGATTCTTAGGTAAACACTTCTCTGCAGATATGCAAATATCAATAAAAAGTTCTCCCCTGGAGGGTCTCCCTAAACTTTCCAGTATATTCTCTCATAAATGTCGTATATTTCGTCCTCATCCCCCTCCCAGAAAAGTATAGACCTTGGGTATTATAAAGAAAGCCTTCATGAGATAAATAATGGAATATGGTAGCAAGTAATATAGACATATTTTTGTTGAATATAGAATAAATATAGACTTTTTTTTTATTGAATCGGTCATATGAATATGTATCTCGATGCAGTTTTTCTGATCTTATATTATTAAAACATGACAAGAAATTTCAATTGTGTTTGCAAGTTCTTATGCCGAAAATATTGTGTGTAATGAATGTATGCTTTTACACACATATGAAGGTACAAACGGATGATGTTGTGATAGATTTATTTAAATATTTAATAAGAATCTACATTTATAAGTACTACACTGTGTAATTTTTTATGAATTGGGATATTGAATAAGTTCTAGTTGAGATTTTGTGAAAACTAATGCTTTAGTTAAAAAATCATTCAAAATTATCTTACTGAAAGTATTATCCATCGCTTGCCATTACTTTCCCATCTTTCTAACAGCCTTTCTATTACTCATTACAAAAACCACACATCTCTTGAGGTTATCCAAAAGTTGTCTCATCTTTTGGCATCTTCATAAAAACGGAAGTGCTGCTCAGCCAGGCCATTTGTCATCGACCGGAACAAGTGGTAGTCGCAAGAGCCAACATCTGGTGAATACAGATGGTGGAGTCGGACTTCTCTCTCAAGCGTTTCCAAGTAGGTTTTTACCGATTTGCAACATGTGGTAGAGCTTTGTCATGCTACGAAATTAGGGGCCGCTTTTCCTTCAATGTTGGGCTTAATAGCTCCAATTGTAGTTTGTAGCTATCCCCCGTGATGGTTTTATTTGATTTGAGCAGGTCATAATTATCTATATCCACCAAATGCAGAGTAGAAGCTTGGAACCATGGATATTCGGCTTTGCTGAAGATGTTGATGCATGGCTGGGCTCATTCCAGGATTTTTCATCGCCAGTTACGATATGATTCAAAAATCCTTTCCCTTTCTACCGTTGAAGCAGTTGTTCACAAGGGAAAAGTCGCCTTTCGAAATCTGTCTCTAGGGTTCGACTCATATGACAACCAATGCTTTCAAATATTTCGAAACTGTTGTGTGATCAACTTCCTAGTGATTCTGCAAGATCCTTTAGCTTTTGACATGAGTCTTCACGAAGTAATGCCTCCAATTGTTCGTCTTCAAACTTCTTCTGAGCGTTCTTATTCTTCAGGATCAAAATTATTACTTTTAAAGTGTATAAACCAATCTCTACAAGTGTTTCATATGAAGCATTGTCGCCATAAGTCTCAATAAGAATTCTGTAAACTTCAACTGCTGATTTTTTAAAAATAAAATAGTACAGTAAAATTCCCCACAAATACTCTTTTTTGCCACTAAATTTGACATATTTAACGCAAAGAAAAGTAAAGTAGTTTGCACTTTCACGAAATAACATACACTGAATTTCAAACTTGCTTATAGTACTTGTAAATAGATGTGTCACTATCATAAACAAGAACAATTAGTTTTCGGTAATGAAATCGGTGGAAAAACAATGAGAACTTATTTAACTATCCTATAATTCTTTACTCTTTAGAGTTATCCAACTTAATTACAATTATAGAGGCATAAGTCCTCCGACAGATTTCGCTCAAAATTTGACAGAAATTCTCATTCCAGGTTTCATCTGTCAAACAAGTCTAACACAAAGCAGTTTTGAATTATTGAGTACGTAGACAAATTAGACAAATGTATTGCTAATTCCTTCATTCGCGTTTTCACTACTCGCGGATTTAAAAAATGCGACACAATTCCTATATTCACGGCTAAAAATTTCTTTATTCGCGGATCTAATAAGTACATGCATAGTAATAAAAGGATTCCAATAGGTATCCAACCCAATATCCTTTGTAAATGCCGTCAAATGGACTAATAAAAAAAGTAAAATAGATCTTGTTACAACTTTGTCTAAAGTATGTTGTTAAATACAAACTGCAACATAGCCGAAATCGCGAATGGAATAGGCCGAGATGGGTTCGAACAGATAGAATCAAGTGACATTCAGGAATTGCTTGAATTGCAAGATGAAGATCTGACTGAAACCGCCTTGGAGGAAATGTTAAATTCACAGCCCATTTAAGAAGAGGCTTCAACAAGCACTGGGAACGTGACATTTAATTTGATAAATCCTAGTGAAAGTTTAAGAATGGCTAATGAGCTTTGCGATTTCTTTATGAACATTGATTCGTCTATAGAACGATGTCTTATATTTAAGAGGCAAATTAGTGCTGCGTATCACTGTGAATTGAAACAGCTTTTAAAAACTGCCAAGCAAGATAAAATTTCAAAATTCTTCAAACCATTGCCTAAGCCTTAAGATAATTAATCAAAATGCTTAAAAACTTCAATTAAATTGATTTTTTATATATTTGTTTTTTTAAATTTTGTCACTTAGGAACGTATCCCCTATAATCCCATATAAATTACCATTCCGTATTCACGGTTTCTGTATTCGTGGCATATTTATGGAATATTTACCCAGCGAATAAAGAGCTTTTACTGTATATCAAGAGAGTCTGAAACTTGGACATTCGCCAAAATTTCGAGTTCAAATATTTTGATGATTACACTACTTTATCTACACTTCGTATTCAAAAGAGTAAAAATGGAATGAAGTTTCAATGAGAATGTTTTTTAAAAACCTGAAAATACTACATGTAAGTAGTCAAACATACAAAAATTAGTTTTGTGCATATATTTTCGATATAAACAACGAAGAAAATTTAAAATTTTCAAAATTAGCTTCTTAGAACTTCTAAAAAGTTTTATTCTTTAAACTTCTAGGTAACATCAAGTACCCATTAAGAATTTATTTTCATTTATTTATACTCCTCTAGTTAAAATGTGTATAAAAATTATGTTTTAAGATATGTCTCAATAGAATATAATCTGAAAGATTTGCATATTATAAAATTCAGTCAAAACATTGTATGACTTCTTTTCCGGATTTTTAGGAATGTTTCTTAAATTTATACAAATATTATAACTTTCTATCAAAATAAAATAAAAAGGCTATTTCTTGAATTTAAGAAATTCCATTATATAGATGAAAGTAGAACAAGGAGGCGAGACTGATAAGGAACTCTTTTTAATGCATTCAGTTTATGAGGTAAATTGTTATTCTTTGCATATGTTGCTAGAATGATCGTTTCTTATATTGTATTGATAAGTATGTAACTAAATATCATTTTTGAAAAGTATTCAAGATAATCATGTATAGCAAAGAATAATAAATTATAATATAAGCCAGTCAGAGAAATCTGACTTTTTTAACCTTGAAAATAACAGCATATGAGTCAAAATGCATCATAGAAGAAACAAAAAAATGGTTGCTAGAGCGTAATTACGCGAATTATGCCATTATCAAGCTTTATTATGTCATTATTATAATTTGTTAATCGAGATCATCAATAAATAGATTATTTGATCAATAAAGTTTTTATCTTTTGTCGTCTTTGGAATACAAATGCATAGAAAAGGAAAAAAAAATACACGTAAGATTTGTTACAAGGAGATAAATTGAGATTGTCAATACAGAAAATTGCTCTACTTAATTTTGTTCTTTCCCAAATTTATAATCCCTCAAAAGACATTAATCTTTTCGAAATATTATCTTGATTTCATTTCACCATATATTCCTTGAGATATTAACTCAGATAATAAGTAATGGGCATCTTATTATCTTTGATATCATTATGGAGTTAAAAAGAAAGTAACTAGCAATAGCATCAATAATTGGGAAAGATATTTCTTATGATAGTTGTTATTTATATCTAAATTTCTATTACTTTAGATAAACATCTTTCTGAAAATAAAAAAGGAAATTAAATGCACTGAACAGTAATGCACAAATATATTTCTTCATTTTTATTTACTTCCGGATAAAGAAGTTATAACGTTTTTAACTCTGAGAAGCTTGTTAGTAAGCAGATGATTTAAAAATCTTTGAAATATCAAGAAACTAATTATGAAGAAAAATCTTATTTAAAATTACGTTTGGAATGAAATTATGTTTCCTTTTTCAGAATTGGTCGTTAAAAACTTAATTCTAAAAATTAAAAAAATATCATTAAAATTATATATTTATAGAACTTTTAATTATGAATTGAGTTGCTAAAATTATTTTAGGTATAAATTCTTACATTTTAATAATTATTTCAATTCAACTCTTTGAATGTTTAATTTGAAGCCTGACATAAAATAATGTATTTGCCACTTGATATAACGATTCTTATTCAAATAAATACAAGCACATTTTATTTATATATTATTCTGAATATAGTATTTCAATTTAAGAGAATAAAAATAAATATTAAAAATTGAATAACTGATTTCTCTCCGATTGCAATGATACATAAAGTAAACATTTTATTTACAGTAATAATATCAAATAAAATATTTATAGAAGCATATAGCATCAATACACGATATCATTATGCTAGAAGACAGTGAATAGTAACAGAATGAATTATATAAAATGCTTGAAAATTATGTAATTTGAACAATTATTTCAGCCTTTTGCTAACAAAAATTAAATTCGTAGCATAAACAGCGGATTAAATTTAAAATTGCATTGCACTATTAGATGCAATTTAGAAATACTGATACTTTAAAAATTACTCCTTTTCATAATTCATTGAAAATTTCATCCGAGAAATTGCAATTTTTAACAAAAATATCCAAAATATTAGGACGAAAGTAATAAAACGTAATTTATTAATTGTGTCTTTATGGTATTCATTCTTCGTTTAAATATTCACTGCGGATAATAATAAAAAAAGCAAAATAAGTAACTCATTTATGGCATCTTATCTTTTAAGTGACATAATAATAACGAATTGTGATTTTGCATCTATTAAGTATGATACAAATGGAACATACATTATTTATGTTCCTGGCAGTGAAAACTTGATAAATCACAGTAACATTTTGATGTGTCTTTAATTTTGTTTAGATATTGCTAGATTCTTTTGTTCAAAAAGTAATGCGTTAGATAAAAACCCTTACACCGTGCCAAAATATATATCCTGAAACATTTAATTTTTATGAAAGCAAATAATTGCTTCAAGAGTAGTGTCAGAAACCTGAAAGGTATTGATCTATACATTTAATTTTAATAGCAATTATTTTTTTTGGTTAGTTTTACAAATAAAAATAATTATTATAATTACTTACTCTGTACTTTTTCTCGCTTCAATACAAATTTGTATTTCTCCTTTTTATTTTTATTTCCTTTTCTCAATTGGTAAACTTTAACAAATTAACATCAGTCTATCAAAAGAAATTTCATGGGAAATCAATACTAGTTCTAATTATTCCTCTATTGTGTTACAGAAATATGTTTTATCACATTGATATCTTTTTGCATTTCATGGAACCTCTCCTACGCAATTCTTGATGATATTTGATGAATGAAACGCGAGCTTGATTTTATTTTTGAATTTATCCAAAAAATAAGAATTTTTTTGTGTCGATGGTATTTTTACTTAAAAAGGATATTCTGCCCAAATATAAGTTAAAATTGATGTGAAGGGTTTTTTTTGTTACCAAACTGAATTTATTCCGTTTCCAGTAAGCACATACCATTCAGATTTTTTATTGGTTTCAATTACAACGATACTGGATCTCATCACAAAATTTTGAGGCCTTCCGTTATAAAAAAAATAAAAAGTTGAACAATATTATTTTAGAATTGTAATTGAGACAACCATTTTTAAAAGGAATTGTGTAAACTTGTATTACATGTTAAAATGTTGAGTTTTGCAAAAATTTTGTTTGTTGAATGTTAAGAAATAACTCATACGATATGAAAATCTTAATTCATATTCGTCTAAACTAAATTTTTAACATAGTTTTAATTTAAAATCAGTTTTATTTTTATTAATATTATTTCAACAGCATTAATTTTGTTATAAAGAGCCTAATTATTTTATCTGTTTCATCTAATGGAGCCGCCATGATATATCTGAAATAGAAGAAGGTAAAAGGGCGGAATTATGGTCAAACTTTCATAGCTTAACATAATTCTCACACCCATTTAATTATTGCTACTTATCTTATTATAAATTTTATTATTCTATTATCAATTATTTTGCAAAATTTTTTAAATCGGATCTTTCTACTCTATCTAAATTATCTTCCTGTAATTTTAAATAGTGTTTAAATTTAGATAGTAAATATACTTTTTTTATGTTTAAAGATTCTTCAACCGATGTATAAAAATTTAATAATCTAAAACTCAATGGAATGTTTTAAAAATAATTTTTATAACAAATTAGCATTTAAATTACAATGTTTCTCTTGTTAAATTAATATTATTAACCAACTATATTATTCAGATAAAAATGTAATAATTAAAAGTTTTCTTCAATGATTCTGATATGGTAATATATTTTTCGCACATAACTTATAAATCTATACATTTTTGCATTTTAAAATTTTAAGCAATATTTACCACTTAAAAATTCAGGAAAGAAATATTTGATATAAATAATTTCCTTGGATAGCATTTCATTTGCACAAATTTTTTGCAATTGTTATTCCAAAAGGAGTATAACACTTCATCAACCATTATTTTTATGATTTTTTTTCTAAATATAAATATTTGTAAAGTAAGCTAAGAAATAAGAATTATGTAAAAGTAATAAAGTTTTTTCCTTCTCTGAAAATCAACCATATTATTTTATAAATATTTATAATATTGTGCAAAATTCGAGTCATATTTATTTTTTCAGATTCTTCTGAAATATTAAATTTATAAACTAAATGAAGCTGAAAGAAAAATATTTGCTTTGTTGTACACCTAATCACTAAGTTCTACTTATGCGAAGAAAAATAGTGAAAAACTTTTTTTAATTGTCAATGGAAAAAAAATTATTCTTTGTTGTTATCACGGAGATGCCAAAAACTCTTATTTTTAATTCCTTTTCTTCAAAAATTGCATAATGCGAGCCTATTAAAACAATAAAACAAAGGGGAAAACATTATTCTAGAATCTTACCATTTAGGTTAACAAAATCAAATATACAAAAGAATTCTAAATTGATTCGGCTAAGGGAGGCGCTTTTTCAACTGTGCATTCTTTTTACGCGAAAACAAGCTGTTTTGCCAATAGTCATTTCTTTCTTTTTACATTCCCTCTATTTTTTTGAGATCAGCAAATCTTTTATTCTTACAAGATTTTTTTTCTTTTACAGAAGCCTTATTTCTGGGCAGCGTTTTCAATGCATTTTTTCCTGGCCGTCCTTTGGACATAGTGGGTGAAAATAAAATAAAAACCTCAAGTATGTGACGACAGTAGCTACATTAGATTTGGTTTTCTCAAGTAAAATATCTTTGAAATTTTGAAAATATTTCAGTATTTTATTTTGAGAAACTTTTGTGTTTACTGAAAGCATCACAAATCATTCTGAGAAAGGTTGCAAATCTCTCAAATATATTGTTGAACTGAGATTTCATTCATAAAAAAGCATGATACAAGGAAAAATAAATAATCACAGTTTTTGAAATAAAGAAATTGATTGATCGGAAATATTTTTCAGTATGAAAATAAAAAATAAATTGATATTTAGGAAACATGTTGCGCAACTTTTGTGTTAATAAATATATTAATTAAAAATTTATTATACTGTGTTGCTGTATATTTAACGATAAGACAAAGCCTGATTGTATTATTGCATAATGACATTCTAAAATAGTAGATATGCACTATAACATTTCAGATTAATCCATATGATCAAATTTAATAATGCTAAAACTAATAAATTCAAAATAAGAAGATATTTTGAAACATAGTTTGAAAATTTAATTTATACCTTCCTTAACATTCTAAATGTGACCATATATGATAAGATAGAGGAAAAACTGATCAGTAAATAATTCTTGATAAAAATTTACTTTAATGCTCTTTACATTCTGGTATCGATAACCGATTAAGCATTTAACGCTTAGTTTCAGGGAAATGCAAAATATAATATCAAAGTCTAGTTATTTAGATTAAGATTAAAATGTTAGTTACGTCATCTAATTTAATAAAATAGATCTCATTATATAATAAATATTCTTTGGAAATGAAAATAATTGTTGTTCATTAATAAAATATTGATTTAATGATAACTAATCTTGTATAGAAATAATTGAAGAAGAAAACACTGCTGCAACAGTGTTACTATTTGATATAAGTATATTCAATAAGTTCCGAGTCACTAAATGATAATTAAAATACTACATATTAATAATCATAATGACGAAGCAAAATTAAAAATCTTAAAGAGATTAAAATTTTTTTAAAAAATGTACTGAATTAAAATGTATTTATGAATTTATTTAAATTACAAATTTTAATGTAATAAAGCAAACAATAATATTTGGGAATGAGAGTCAGATTATCTTTTTTTATTTAATCGAAGGCTGTTTAAAAACATAATTTCTTATTTATAATAGAAGATGTAAACTAGTCATTTCCTGAGTTTCTTACTCTTTATTTTTATTTGTTATACTAAACTGAAGGCAACAGGCATATGGCTTGAAAATAAAAGGGGCCAGAATTACGTTTTGTTTTTCACTTAGACTACAATTGTTTTCGTAATTTAGTTTTGAAATTGCAATTGTCTAATTCTGAAGTTGAAAAATCAAGATTATATCTTCAAGTGGCATATTAAAACTTATATTCTTAAGTATTAAAAATAAAAATTAAGATTTAAATCGAAAATGTCTATGTTTGTTATTTTAACACATCATTACAAGAAAAAAAAACGGAACTTGGAAAGAATGATGGAAAATAAATCATATTCTTTTCTATTTCAATTTCTTTTAATAAATTACAACATAAAATAATATTAGAGAGGAAATATTTTTTCATAAAATTTCGTAGATTAGAAATCAATTTCTTTATTTAGATACTAAATGAATGAAGTATTTAGAATAATATATCGGGGTTATTATAAAAATAATTAAAAAATAACGTAAATACAAGTATTAAAGTGATAGTTAATTAATATTGAACTACAAATTTTCTTTGTATTTCTAATTAAAAAAATAACTAAAGTGTGAAAAACTATAATATAATAAAACTTAATATGATTTTAAACATTTTGAAGATAAATTCTTACTTTTGAATGCTTAAAAAATTGAAAATCTGTTAAAATCATTTGAAAAAATGTTTTGATACAAAACAAGAAAATACATATTTGGTTGAGAAATTTTCACCATAAAAATTTAGATGAAGGGTAGAAATGACTTCCCTTTACAGCAAACCATTTGACATTTTATTTTAATTTGAAATAAGTTTTCATCTATCTCCAAAACGCCAATTAAAAATAGTAATCATAGTAACGAGTTGTTTTACTCATTTTTATATTAAGTTTAAATTAAGCTTGTATATCACTTGCTCATTCATTAAGAAAATGGCGTTATTGATTTATTTTCACTATAAAGCTAAAATCTCATAATATTACGTTCTTCAATTTATGTCAGGCCTTTTAAAATAATTAAGGGAGTCATTATTAATATTGGACTTTTTTCTGTACATTTTTAATTCCTAGAAATGTTTTACGATTAAAAGAATTTTTTATTATTAAAATGTAAATAAAAAATCCGTTCAAATTTTCTCAGTTTATGGTGTTTTGAAAATTTCTTTAATAATATAGAAGGGATATGGCTTTGCATTATATTAGTCCAAAGAGTAAATAACTGTTATAAATAATTTTGGTGTGCCTGTGTATAAATAGTTTATATTAAATGAGTTTGAGTGTAATATACACGTATTTATATTTCTCTGATCAACGGAAAACCTGTAGATGAATGCATGAAAAATATTTTACTTATTGGCACTTTTCCTGTAAAGGGGAAAAATAAAAATTTAATTCTGTATTTTTTAATTATTTCTTCCACAAAAATTGAAGCCTTTCATACATTTGGGCACCTTATATGACAACACTTTGGAATTGGAGATATATGCCTGAATGCATTTCTTACAAAAATATAAATGTGTTCACCTTTGGAGACAATATATGCATGAATTAAATGCTTTTATATGGAATATGCACGTATTTATATTTCTCTTGTTAACTAATAACAAATCAGTTTTCGTAATTTTCCTCAAATGATCACAATATATTGCTGCTATAAAATGTCAGGTAAATTAATAAAACATACACTTACTTCTATGCATCAGGTATATTAAGGGCATCAGGATAAAATATTAAAAATTGATTTATTTGAAATTTGTAATCGAAACACTAATACAATCTAATCTGAATATAATATGGTGGATAATAAAAAATCTTTAAAAGCCTAAATAAGGAAATACCATCCACTACTAAAACATATAGGATGGCAAAATATGTTTCCTTTAACGCATGTAAATGTATTTTATGTAACCTGTTAACAGTTTTAGTAATTATTTTTGTTTAGTTATACTGCATATGTAAACCGAATTTACAGTAGAAACGCATAATTATAAAATAATGTGAAAAACATTAAGCATTGAAGGAATATTTGGAAAAGTTATACACTGAATAGATGCGCAAGTTATAGTTAAGATTATTATACATCAGATTTCACAAGTAATAAGAAAAGGCAAAAATTGATATTCTTTATTTAAAGAATTTCAAAAAAGAAAAACACTAGGGATTTGTCATTCAAATTAATATCTAACGTTTGAAAAAAATAGTTAAAAAATTTCTAAAAATAGGTCGTTGTTGTTAATGAATGCATAATAAATGGATGGATGGATGTTGGGGTTTTATGGCGCAAGAGCCAAACAAGGCTATACTGCGCCAAACTTATGGTGTTAAAAACATCGCGTACAATTCAGTCATGCAATTTAAAATTCTCATCATAAAATGAAAGACTTACAATAATTAATAGTATCAGTGGTTTTAAAAATGCAAATTACATCCCAGAAAGAAAATTTTTCAAAAAGGTTAAAAGATTAAAATACCAATGATATTTAACAAGTTAAAATTTAAATCTTGTGACAGTAAAACAAGTACAAAAATAACACTTGTTTTATAGTAATGTTTTAATAAACAAGAAAACAAGTGAAAAAAATCACTGTAATCTTTTGATTCGATGTTTCTTAAGGTATTTGTCATAATTGGGGAGCATGAAGATTTACAATGAGGTTTTTTAAGGTCAACCCATTCAACTTGACATTCTTGGGGACTTTATTTAAAAACAGTTTTATGGACTTTGGCGGAATCTATTGAAGGTTCTAGAGAAAGAGGGATTTCCTCAATTGTTTCATGGGGAGTGTACTTTATTGTGTTATCCGATTCTATTTCGCTGTCATGATTGGACTTATTTGTGACAATAGTTTTATCATATTTAGGCTTGGGGTTGTTCTTAAATTTTTTTTTTCTGTTAATAACGGTTTTGAAATTTTCTAAGTTTTGTGAAGTAGCAGCAACTAGGATATCTTGAGAGGTGTCTTCCATAGGAATACTGGGTGAAAAATCTTTTTTAAATGATTCAGATTTGGGGCAAATTTCAGAGGGTGTATAAGATGGTTGAAACGGATTCTTATTATGTATCATTATAGGCATTATCTGCGTGCCTCTTGCTTCCAGTTTTTTCATTAGCAGCATTTGAGTAGCTGGATCCATCAACAGGTCTACGGGCGTTCAGAAATCGCTTTGCTTCCGAATATGAAATGCCCTTTTTCACCTTTTCAGCAATGACTTCCTTTTCAAATGTCCACGATGGACAGGAACGAGAAAAGGAAGTGTGCGAACCTTTGCAATTGAAGCATTTTTCCGGTGATGTACAGTCAGAATTTTCATGGCCTGTTTCCACAAGTTAGATATCCGCGGCAAGAAGCTTTGGAGTGACCAAATCGCTGGCACTTGAAACATTACAAGGGATTGGGGATGTAAGGCCTAACGGCCAATTTCATATAACCAGCTTTAATGTATTGTAGTATTTTAGATGAATGAAATGTCAGAATTAAATCCTTGGTTTCAAGGACCTGTCCCTCTTTTCGTATTGTTAAACGGCGGACATGAGAAACCCCTTGACTTTTGAAATCCTAGGTTATTTCAGCAACAGGAGTATGAAAAAGTTCCCCGCAAGATATTACCCCTTTGGAGAAGTTTAAAGTCGTATGTGCATTGACGGTCATTGGAATAGAAGCTATGTTTGTCAGTTTTACAATCTGGTGAGCTTGTTTTTGAGAGATAACCTCAATGAGCAAATCCCCCTGACGTAATTTTCGCACAGTTGATACTGTTCCAAGATGAGCGAATATACTTTTTTCAACTAAAAAAAGGTGAAACATAATGAAACGTATCGTTGGTAGAAGATATCCTTTTCAAAATAAAAAACTTATCAAAATGGTTTGAAGGTGATCAATCATGTTGCATTTGATGTCCACTGAAGGGAGTTTTGTTCTTTTTGCCCATGCAAAAAAGGTCAAAAGATTCAGGATCCGACGGCACCGCCCACCACCGAGCCCTACAAGGGATGGCAGTTACCGGCTCTGAGAGCCCCAGCCTCGGAACTTACCATGGTGCTAGTCTAGACCTATACGCTAAGGGCCACTTCCAGGAACGTCTACCACCCTTAATGCAGAGCCCCAGAAGATGGCCCCTTTGTTTGATCCCCTTAAGCAGACCAGCCAAGTGGCTGGGATATCAGCCGATTTGTACACTGGAGACCGAAATGTACCACCCGTCTAATGGGTCTCCACGCACAGCAAACACATGGGGGTATTTGCTGTCCATGAGAAGCAAGAAGCAAACACAGCGGCAACAACTTCTCATGGAGAGCTCCCTTGCCTACCCTCGAGGGAAAGAAAAATGACAGAAAAAAGCAGAAGGCGGAGGAGAGATCAAACTGTAAGGGAGTAAATATCCCTGAGTACCTCGGGATTGGGACACCCGTACTCACCTAAAGAAAGTGAGCGTCTGAGGGGGAATGCATAATAAAAAAATCTGTATGGGACACCCAAACTGAATGCATTTTGAATATGTTACAGATAATATATATTTAAAAAAAATAAAAAAATAAGATGGCAGGTTAAGAAATTTTTATGTATAAGAAAATGCGTCTGATAACTTTAGAATCGACAAAAAATGAATTTATGACGTATGAAAATAAAATCAACATACTTAAATTGTATTGACAAATAAGATTAATGTGAATTTTCGGTGGTTCTTTTATTCTTTTGTTAGTCAAAGTAATAGGCTATAATAAATAGCAGGGCATTTTTTATATATATTTTTTAAATTTTAGCTCCACGAATTTTATTCACAGTTAATTACTTTAATCTCGAGTAATTCAACGCAAGATTAATTTATGTTTACATATGAAACAAATAAAAGGATAAATTTGAAAAATCCTGAACTTCATCTGAACGAATCTAAATGTTTTAATTCGCATACGATATGCTGTAATCATATGATTAAAAAATAAAATTATTTAAAAAATTATTTTGATGATTTAGAACAAAACTTCTCTAAATTAATTAATTACTTTAGAAAATATTGTCCATTCAAAGACAGAAGTTTCCAAGAATTTGAGCAATATTCTGCACTTGAAGTATTAAAATTCAAATACATTTACGTGAAACAAAAGTTGAAATTTTATCAAAGCATGTAAAAAGACTCAGTATAACCCAAACAAACACTAATTTAATTGAAATGAATTTATTACATGAATTATAATGCTAACATAAACTATTTCAGTTGATTGAATATATTCAATTTTACATTTTTGAAATGATCAAATTAATAAAGAGTTTTATCTCTCTAAAATAAAAAAAAAACATTTAAAGTGTTTAAAAATATTCATACTACCTCCATACTGTATTTTAAATTTCAGAAATGCAAACGCTACGATAATTTAGAATAGAATAAGATCTCTGAAAATGTAGGAGGAAAATGTTTTATCTAATTAAAATTACTAAAAAAGATGCCCTCTAATCAAAATTTAAAATTAAACGCTTGAGGTTTAGTAAAAAAATGATAAAACTCAATCTTGATTATTTTGAGGGAAATAAATTTATATCAGTCTGCTGCTTGAAAAGATGCAATTCAGTAAATTTAGGATTCAGGAAATAGTTTTGATTATTTGAGGAGTATATATCAAGACGCAATTGATAGTTATGACAATTTACTTTGTTAAATATTGGGAATTAATTTTTCGAATTAGAAGAACAACATCTATTTTATTTCAAGCAATTCATAGAAGAATTCACGAGAACATACTTTTCATTAAATTCACATTCTTATGCTCAAAACGCATTTAGTTATATGCGTCATGTGATTAAAAATATTTTTTTCTTTTCTTAAAAACTTATTCATAATTTTTTAGGTGCGAAGAATTTTGTGAAAAAACACTTTTGTAATATTAAAAGAAAAAATTCTATTTCCTAGAACATGTTATTAATTTAATTTTTAAATCCAAAAAACATTGAAGTTGCTTCATGAATATACAGTAATATCCAAATTTTTAGAAAAATCTTATGCAATTTGTGAAATTATCTATTAAAGTATCGTATTGCATTAAATTTAAGCTTAGTGCCATTTATGTGATCAAATAAAATTTTTAGAGCTTAATTTCATTTTCCTAGTAACTCAGACTCTTGTGACCAAAATAAATTGAGATTTGCTGCTTCGAAATGTAGATTTCTATATGTTTTCATACCTTCATTCTATTTCCACTTATTTCACAGCGCCCTTATTATTTCACTCCCACTGCTGCCTTTCACCGTATTCTCATCATGGCTAAGTTATCGCATTCGTAGCACCTCGAACTGTCTTTCAAGGAAAAAGAATAATTTTGGGCCATTGGTGACTGAATAATTTTTTGTTCTTTTTCTTTAGTTGCTTCTCGTCTTTCATCTAGAATTTGATGTATCTCTTTGACCTTAATTTCAGGGGGATTTTCGGGTCACGAGGAGTCAATATTGTCGGACATTGTCCAATTACACAGGGTAAACATCTCTTATTTTGAATCCTTGCCTAAGTGTGACCCTTGAAAAAGTCTTTAGTCATATATATATATATATAATAAGTTTTCAAAGTTTTAATTTACAGCAATAAAATTTTTCTAAATCATGGCGTACAAATGTGCATTTCAATATATTATAACTTGACAGGATTGTAATTATAGTTTCAGCAGATTTCGTTTATAGAATCAAGAACAAATATTTATAGACAATTTAATTTTTGTACTAGAAGAGGCTATTTGCGTTGATATTTCATAAACATAAAAAGAGATTATTAAAAAATATTAGGTAATAAAGTTTAAATAATTTTGCCACATTTCAACTATTACAAACAAAAGTTTGTTGTATGTTAAAATTAATTAAGTTTATTATTAATATATAGTTTATTATTAAGATTATTATTAATTTCAAAAAAATTATTACTTATTAACAAATTGATCATTTTTCATTTATGTAAAAGTTATAAGATTCTTAAGCAATTGTTCTCAAATTTAATTATTCTTCACTTAAATTTTAAATTAAATATATGGTTTTATTTTGTGCTGTAAAAATTTGAATTAATGTTCAGTTTATTGATTTTTTAGCTATATATTTTACAGAAATATATAATTAAATCTTTATTTAAGTATTTGATTTTTATATGGACTGTACAAATTTGGTACGTGTATTATTTTTAAAAGCATATCATAAACTCCCACTATATAAATATTTTCATGTGATTACCTACTTTTGCTATAAGGATTTTAATAAAATGAATGAAATTTATTTAATCACTCACATTAAAAGAAATATCTTTCTTTCAACTAGAATTTCTAAAAAATTAACTACTACTATTCAACAAATACTATTTTATGCCTATTTAATATCATTTTTTTTAATCTTGATTTTTATAAGAAAATTTCAATAACGGAAATGAGTTTCATCACCTCTTTTATAAATAAATGACATTACCGAGAATCGTTAGGTACTCTTCCATATCAAGAAAACTTCTTATCAATTAACGATATTGAAACAGGAACTCATATTCTTTTTATCCCTGCCTACAGGTCATAGCTTCAAATAGTGCAGGATTCAAGTAACAGATATGCATACAAGTTATTTCTATTTATTTGCAGGACTATGGTATTGATTTCGGGAAGACTGGTAACGGTTAAATCGATTAATGTCACTTAAATACGAAGACCTGTTAAGTGTAGAACTTATGTTTTCAATTACCAATGAATCGATGGAACATTCAAATGAATTAATATTTTGATTTTTCTCTTGAATTGAGTTATTAGATAAATGTGCGCTATTTACTAAAATGTTCTTTGTTATATCTAATTAATGAAATTAGCTATATTTTCTATTTCTAATATTCGTTTCTGGCTAGAATATCTAAAGATAAAATAATTCTTAAAATTTGAGAAATGAAAATTCAAAACACAGCTTAAATAAATTTAAAGTTAGATTATGCCTCCTTGCATACATGTGAATAAAGAAATCAAAACACAACACTTGTCATTAAAGTAACTAATTTTTCAATAAAAATAATATAATTTAAAAAAATTCTTAAATATGAATTGGAAATTCAATCTCGTGAAATGCTTGAGAAAAAACATTATTCATGTAACTATTCTTTTGGAAGTTAATCATCACCAATAATGTTTTTAAAAAGTCAAACATTTAATATGGAAACTTGTTGGGTCATTTTTGCTAATGATAACTGACTAAATAGTTCAATTTTTATTTTAAATTCTATATTGCGTAGAAAAGCATAATTTTATCGATGTTCATTTCCTTCATTTTAAAATGATATACTTTTGATTAAGAACTAATTACATTCTATCATTTTAATTATTGAGAAAATAATACAAACCACAAAATAATTTTAAATTACTAAATTCTGCTTGATATTTAATTGTTGATCCGTATAAATGTTGATTAAAGATATATTTTTCGTATAATTTCAACAGGAATATTATCTATTTCAATTTGCAAAATAAATTTTACTTTTAAAAGTTTTTATATTTTAGAAAATGTTGAAAATTTTTAGCACCTATCAAATGAGAAACATTCTGGAAACTGTTCATTGTTGATTTGTTTCAACAATTTTCATTGTTTAAAATTGTGTTTCTTGCGTTTTTATAAAAAAATAACGCTCCAAATGAAAATGAAAAATCAAAATATTTTACAGCCGAACTATTATTTAACATTACCCATAACATATAAGCTAAAAATAGTTACTTAAAAAATAGCTATGTATATGTTTAGGATATGCCCAGACTCAAATAACTTTGTTAATAATTATTTTTTCTTTTATTCCTTTTGTTTTCTTTCTTTTCTCTTTTTCAGTAAATGCTTATTCTAATTAGAAGCTTCTTGAGGAAACTTTGTTTGCTGGGCGAATTTCATCTTCTCAATCTTCTTCTAATTAGCTATTTCAAAAATAGCGTGTGACAGCAATAAAGGTTGTGATTACATATTTTTTATGTGCTAACAATTATAAAGATTTTTAAAGGAGGAATTCCTAGAAATTTGGAAACAATTAATGTTTCTCTTTCATTATATTTTTTATTCTGAAAAAAAAATGTTACTAAAAAATCTTTATAGAACTAAAATTAGAATTTCTTCTTTTCTTTATTGTTCTTTCATTCATTCAGTGAAAACATAAATTCATTTTTTTTCTAAATCCTAAAATAAAGGAAAATGTTTGTTCAATGCTTATTTGATTCATTAAAGGGCCATTTTTTCAGGAAATGACATATTGAAATTATTTTTAGGATTAAGATTGACTTACGAAGAGTTATTCATTTAGCTTATTAGATAAATTTAATTTGTTTATTTCATATTTCAGGGGTAAACCAAGATGCGCCGTTTTATGTGAGATAAGGAGTTAAAAATTACAAAATTTTCTTCTAATTGAAAAATTTGTAAGAATTTTTGTCAACCATAATTTCGTTCAACGATTGAATAATTAGGTGGAAAGCATAATTTTCCTGGTCCTAAATTGGATTAAGTTATTTCCGAAATATATTTGGAAGTCGATTTCAATCTCAATATTTGTTTTTAAATATGAGGGTTGGAACTTTAACACCTCTGTAAACCCGCAACGCAATCATACCAAAGAATATCACGTACAGTAAACGCTCCATATTCGTGCTTTCACTATTCGTGGATTAAAAAAATGCACCCAATTGCTGTATCCCTGGCAACAAATTTCTTTATTCGCGGATCTTATAAGTACATACATAATAATAAAATAATTCCAATAGGTATCCAACCCAATATCCTTTGTAAATGCAGTCAAATGGACTAATAAAAAATAAAATAGATCTTTTTACAACTTTGCCTAAAGTATGTTGTTAAATGATATCGCCTAGGACTTTGACATAAGCCGACACACACATTGAAGTCATGCTGGGAATTGACGAAGAATCTGTGCAAGTTTAAACTTTGCTTGCAAACATAGCCAAAATCGCGAATGGAATAGGGCGAGATGGGTTCGAACAGATAGAATCAAGTGACATTCAGGAATTGCTAAAACTGCAAGATGCAGATTTGACTGAAACCGCCTTGGAGGAAACACTAAATTCACAGCCCATTCAAGAAGAGGCTTCAACAAACACTGGGAACGTGACATTTAATTTGAAAATTCTTAGTGAAGGTTTGAGAATGGCAAATGAGCTTTGCGATATCTTTTTGAACATTGATCCATCTATGGAACGAAGTCTTATTTTTAACAGGCAAATTACAAATGCGACTGCTGCGTATCAGTCTGAATGGAAGAAGCTTTTAAAAACTTCCAAGCAAGAGAAAATGACAAAATTCTTTAAACGATTGCCTAACCCTTAAGATAATTAATCAAAATACTTAAAAGCTTAAATTAAATTCATTTTATATAGTTTTTTTAAAATTTTGTCACCTAGGAACGTATCCCCTATAATCCCGGATAAAATACCATTCCGTATTCACGGTTTCTGTATTCGCGGCATCTTTATGGAACATATACCCAGCGAATAAAGAGCTTTAATTGTATCTCAAGAGAGTCTGAAACTTGGACATTCGCCAAAATTTCGAGTTCAAATATTTTGATGATTACACTACTTTATCTATACTTCGTATTCAAAAGAGTAAAAATGGAATGAAGTTTCAATGAGAATATTTTTTTAAAACCTGAAAATACTACATGTAAGTAGTCAAACATACAAAAAATAGTTTTGTGCATATATTTTCAATATAAACAACTAAGAAAATTTAAAATTTTCAAAATTAGTTTCTTAAAACTTCTAAAAAGTTTTATTCTTTAAATTTCTAGGTAACATCAAGTGTCCATTGTGAATTTATTTTCATTAATTTATACTCCTCTAGTTAAAATACATAAAAAAATTATGTTTTAAGATATGTCTCAATAGAATATATTCTGAATGTTTTGCATATTATAAAATTCAGTCAAAACATTGTATGACTTTTTTTCCGGATTTTTAGGAATGTTTCTTAAATTTATGCAAAATTTATAATTTGCTATCAAAAGATAATAAAAAGGCTATTTCTTGAATTTAAGAAATTCCATTATATAGATGAAAGTAGAAAAAGGAGGCGAGACTGATAAGGAACTCTTTTTAATGCATTCAGTTTATGAGGTAAATTGTTATTCTTTGCATATGTTGCTAGAATGATCGTTTCTTATATTGTATTGATAAGTATTAAACTAAATATCGTTTTTGAAAAGTATTCAAGATAATCATGTATAACAAAGAATAATCAATTATAATATAAGCCAGTAAGAGAAATCTGACTTTTTTAACCTTGAAAATGTTAAAAATGGAGGAAATGTTAAATTCACAGCCCATTCAAGAAGAGGCTTCAACAAATAAAAAGCTTTTACTGTATACCACACGCGTCTCTACATACCCACCTTGCGTCTGAGGAAAAATATTCATCATTCCTACGTCACGCGCATGCGGAATGACACGAATAACTGGTCATTGCATTAGCTTGCGGTATAAGGTAAATATTATTAGGTGTTTTCAAAACAAGAATTACAATGTTGGATAAAAGTTAAATGAGCAGCAGAAGAGATTGTAAGCAGTCTCATTACACTGAATGAGATTTGGGCCAGATCGTAGCCAAAATTGAAACGACAATTAAACGAGTAGTATCATTACGGGTCACGAAAACGTTCGAAATTTCTTTAGAACTAAAGCAATGTGAAAGTTATGCTGATTCTCTAGTGCGACTGTGATGGTGATATTCTGAAGCGTCGCGTTCCTTTACAGCAGACTGCCTAGAATTCGTTCGGCAGTAGACCAGTCCATTCGAACAATCAACAGAACAGGCACTGGTACAGGTGTTCTGTGCCTTCCACATCATTGGATTGGGTGGTACACAATGCTGATGATTATTTTGAAAGTCTATAAATCAGGGGTACATGAATCGCTTTTGTATTCCATGTAAATAAATAGTTGTCACTATGACAGTTCAATTCTCGTACATTTATTTAGTGAATAATTGCCAATATAAAAATAATAAGTATGGATATTACCTTTTTCTAGCGAATAATTTCCTGAAAATTGAAAAGGAAATGGAGCCTATTTTAAGATCAGGAACATAATTCACAATAGGAATATTTTCATATTCAATAAAATATTTGCTATAATTGTAAATTATTTTTATTCCGTTACAACTGTAATACAAAATTGCTAATTTGTTATGTCAATTTAACGAATTAAAAATCCATTTATCTCATTTTATTTTCTTCATTTAATATATATACTATTCAATAAGTAAAAAGATCGTTCCAAAAAGTGCAGGTACAATGTTAAAGACTAGGTATTTATGGTGTTTATAAAGCCATTTCAAAAAGATAAAAAATATTATAATTTTAAAAAGCTTCAAATATTTAAATATAAACATATGGTTGAACCAAAAATATTTTAAAAATAATGCATTTTCATTAAAACTTTAATGTAACTATCCGGTTTTTTTAAATACATAGAAATTTGAAACATAAAATCAAATTTGTAGGAAAACGGGAAGGTTTAAAAATGTTTCTTGAAGAAATGCTCTTTTTTCATTTACTATTTTGAAAATATTTATATCCCTGCATGAAATGCAAGAAAATAAACACGAAAAGATGGCCTGTTTTTCTTTATGCAAAAATAAGGATTTTATCTAATCAATCCTGTTTAATCTAACTGTTTTTTTATAATATATTTATTTATTCATGTTCTCTCAAAATTCAAGAGCTCTCAGACAAATGACAAATCACGGTCAACCATGTTTATTTCAACTGTTCTTTTAGTCTTACAATAGAAATTTAAGTTTATATTTTTGCCTTATTTGCCTACAGAGCTTTGCTTTCTTTTTCTGAAATGAAATATTTCCATCAGAGAATGTTTATTAAGTCTAAATTAAAAATATATGCACGATAATTTTGAAAATTAATTTTTATATAGTTTAGTTATTTTTTTAAATAATGAATTAAAAGGTTAATATCAATAAAAGAAATCCTAATATCGTAAATAATTTTTAATATAGATCATTAAAAGAAATCCTAATATGGTAAATAATATTAAATATAAACCATTAAAATAAATCCTTATGTCACAATTATGTCTAAGATAAATTATTAAATTATTTCCATTACTAAATGTGATTTTCATATTGTTCAATTTTCTACTGCGAATGAAATGAGAGAAAGTAAAGCTTATTTATGATATATTATCTTTCTATTTAATAAAACAAATATAATGATTAAAATTAAGTATCAAAACTAATATTTTAAAACACTGTTAAATCAAAAAAGGCAGAAGCTCCCTTTTATTTATTTTAATACGAGCAGTAGTTGAAAAAAATGTATATATAAACTAAATTGTTGGGATGAATAAATTCATTTCTTTATTGATGATTTAAGAAGGAAATTTTAATTAATGTACCATAGAAAATAGCTAGAAAATTTGTTTCTGTAAATAGATTTATTCCTATCTTGCTCAAGGGTAGAAATAAGGGTAGTATATAACATGTATTTTTAGTGAAAATCCAAGTAATTTTCCTTTTATATTTACTACTTTTTAATTCTCTAAATTTATGCATTGATTTATGACATTAAATATAGCTTTTGGGCATTATGGTTAATTGACACTTAAATAATCCAATATTAAATTTTTTGGAATACATTTCTATTTTATATTAATTAATATTTTATAATAGTACACGCTTTCATAGTACTTAGTTTTATATATGTACTGTATAAACAAAAATAAACAAGCATATTCTTTTGAGAATTAAAAAAAAATTCTGATACACGATCTTATTATTATGCTTTCAGTACTTGGTATTTTTTATTTTTGATAAAATATTTATTTCAAAATTTCTGGTTTAAAAATTTTGCTTACTTTAATTATACGTTTTGAATGTTTATTTTAATAAATGCAGAATTTATTTATAAATGCAGAAATATTTCAGAATTATTTAAATAAACGGGTTAAAAGTCTAATGCTAGGATAATAAAAAATAAAATTTTTATTACGTATATGAATGTGGTTTGAGGTCTAATTTAATCAAAGTTTCAATTATAACTATATTATTTATATACAGGATATCTCAGCTCCACGATTAAAAATTTTAGGAAGAATAAGATATAAATAATATGAAAGAATGAGAATAATGTAATAATAACAATGGAATAGAATAAATAGAATAGAATAGAATAATAATAAAATAGAATAGAATAAGTTTTACATTTATCGGAGGAACCACATAGCAGTTTTGAGATGACTATGTTTACCAGATTATAATTTCCATTATAAAGATACATATTCTTTTGCGCAGAGAAAATATATGATAAAGTACAGTATTTAAAGCTCTCTTGAAGAAAATTTGTTACAATTTTGAAAATATCATTATTGGGTCGTGAAATTTAGTTTATTTACTTCGTTGTGAGCAGAAGTGATATTCAAAGCTTATATTCTGAATATTTCTAATTATTTCGAAATGCTAACATTTAAGTAATATGTACTTTAATGTAAGGAAATTTAATATAAAGAATATATCTAAGGAATATATGAATAATAAGTAATATAAGGAAACCATGTTTAATATGGTTATTGGAATAAACTGAAAATTGCCTTTTTATTTTACCCTCTTTTTGTTATTCTTCATACCTCTTATATTGCTACTGTATATGTGTTCTTTACAATTCTTATCCCAATTATTTAAGACAACGCAGTCATGTTACATTGAACTTTCAGTTCGAGTGCTAAAAGGCATGCCTGTATGAACTTTTTCTTTGCATATGACATTGCAAATGACCTTTTATTGGCTTTTCACTTGCAAACGACCTTTTATTGGCTTTTCACTAGCAAACGACCTTCTATTGGCTTTTCACTTGCAAACGACCTTTTATAAGCTTTTCAGTTTATAGTTTCCTTTATTTGAAATAACGAAAAAATACAAGATATGAACATCATTTGCATCATTCATGCCTATACATTTTTATTTGTCTGACTGTGTGAGTGGATTCGCACTATTTCCATTCACATTATCATATGCAGTTTGAAGCTGAGAGAATTTGACGTAATTGGTACCCAATGAGCTGTTATTAGTTGACATTTAAATTTTTCGTCTACCCTTATATATTATCTTTGTAGGGTGTCTGGGTAGAATATCAATGAATAGTATAGTTCCTCTCATATGCGGAAATTTTAACTAAACGCGTATCTTCGTTTCATGCAACAAAGTGATATTTGTTTGAAAATTAGGGAAATATTAGCACTTTTCACAGATCATGATTTAAAATGGAGAAGCTCTTGACTTCATGATAGGTTTTTTGCATTTAATTTTTAGAAAAATATTTTATATTTATTTCACTTGCAATAATATTTAACTTATTTTTAATCCGAGCTTCTGTAAATGAGGTAGCAACTCTTTCAAAAAGGTTATTTTTTCGCCATATACGTGCAAGGCTCACATGAAAGTTAAACTCTATTTTTATTTCGTGCGAGCTAGATTGCTAATAACTATTGTTACACTATTAAAATTAATTAAAAATACAAAAAAGATAACGTTTAAATTAAAATGATATGTTTTTGATCTTCAGTACAGTTATATTTGTGTTTGTAATTCAAAATCTTAAGTGAAAGTCAACATCGTTACAATTTTTTGAATTTAGAGAAAGTGGCAATACTATTGTAGTATTCCATGAATAAAAAATATGTAGATTTAAAAATTTGTTGACATCTTTCTTTTGTTAAAATTTCTACATTTTTCCTTAGAATCTGAATTTAAATAAAATGAGTGACATCCACAATTTGATAATACAAAATATTAACTTTATTTTAGGATATATAAAGTACGAGTTCTTTCTAACTGTTTAGTAAACCGTGTTTTCGATTGTACGTTAAATGATAATAAGTGAATAGTTTTCAACTAATTTCTCAGGAAGTTAAAAGTCTATTGAAGTCGCATATATATACGCAAAAAAATTATATTAGTTCATTGAGGCTAACCAACTTACGTTAAATTCTTTTAGTCACAGGAATTCCAAATCGTGCATTTAGTCTCATTTAAACATAGTTAAGTACTATCTTCTGTGTTTTTCAAGGATATGTAAAATAAGAATAAAGGATAATAGAAAAATATTTATGATCATATTACATCAAAACAGATAGAATAAAAATTTAAAAAATGCATATTATGAACCATTTGAATTGAAAATATTTTCACTTTTTCTCATATTGTAATGCATTTAAAAAAACCCGAGAGAGCATTGAAAAAAACTCTAGTATTCAAACTTTAAACTTTAAGACGGTTAACACTCTAAATTTGGAGATAGTTTCGATCAACCTAAATGATAATCCTACTTGCATTACAATTTAAAATTTTACATCTGTGGAGAAAAATTATATAGAAAAAGTAGTCGATATATTTTGGCAATAGAAATTTACAAACATGCATTTCCGATAGTACGAAATTTTGAAATTATCCTGTTAATTGAATAAAATTTAAAGCAATATGTAAGCTTTTTTTATTAAATGATATACTTCATTTAAATAATTTTAAAAATCTATTTTACAAAGTTTCATTTTCAAAATGAATGATTTTAAAAATCAACAAAAACTTGTAGTTTTATTGTTAATTAAAAAAATTAATGTTATTATTTAAAAAGTTAGAAACTTTTATCATTTTGAAAATTGGAAATACACTTAAATAATTAGCTTAAACTTAGCTAGGATTATAATAAAATGAATGTCTTTTCTATAAATTAGTATAAATTCTACATTTTATTCAAACATCAAAATACGCTTTAAAGCACTTTAATGCAAGCGTGTACTAGCATAATTTAATAAATATAAAATTAGAATAACAGTTGACAATATTTAATATAAATAATAAAAAACAGAATCATTTTAAGTGACCATGTAAATTTCTACATGTGTTTATTATGGAACATGCCATTTCATTAATGACTCAAATAATATACTGTATACTAGGCTCATTAATGAACTTCATTAAATGTAAATTAAAGTTTCGCTCCTGTGAATTTGGGAAATACAAATTGTGCTTTACTTCGTAACTACTTGCTCTCTATATTAAATTGTGATGCTAAAGGGCAAGTAGAAATCACCTGAGCCCACAAATTCACTATTACTGCGTGAACTCTCAACTAAACGAAGGGGAGAGCTGCAAGCATTTAAGATTGCTAACGTGAGGATGGACAATTTAGATTTGGCTCCGAGGTCAATAACACAGCCATTACCATATTTTTAGTTAGAATAAAATTTTCTGGGCTTTAAAATTAAGCAAGTAATCTTGTAAAAGCGTAAGTTTTGTTTCTGGTTGATTTATTTTTATGAGTGAATGGAAAATATTAATTCTTTAGAACTATTCGAGTCGATTTAATCAGAGAAGTTGGTGATATATTATGATGCGGAAATAATTAGAAAATTCTTTTAAATCTAATTTATAAGGCAATATTTTGGTTACATATAAGAACTTTTCAGCATTTATTTATTTGATATTGAACGTTATAATAATTATAGTGATATGTAATTGCACAAAATTTCACATTTCAATTAAATTAAAATTTTATGATTTGCATAAAATAAAAATTGATGTTTTATTTTTTTAATTTTTAGAAACATTTTTACTTTAATCAGTTTTTTTAATATCCAAGGGTATTTATTTGATAAAACAAAATATTTATTTTTCGTAAGTTTTTTTTGCAATAAAATGAATTTTTGTTTTATAAAATTTAGTTGAGCATGAGTGCAAATAAAAATCAATTTTTAAAATATAATTATTATGCTCAATATATTAATCTATAAACATCCTAACAGGAAGAATATAAAAAATAAGGAGAACAGATTGTCAGAAAGAAAGAAAAAATATATATTAAATGAATATAAATAAGAATCAGAAGTAAAAACATAAATAAGAAGCAAAAGTTAAGAGAATTACCGATTTCTTATATTAACAATTTTCTTGCTATAAAGTTCTTCTGTAATACAATTTAAAAATTGAATAATTTATCATTTATATTTTTATAATGGAGTAAATTTTACGAAATTTTAGATATTTGAAAGATATTTTTTAAATTCTGAACGATTGCAGGCAGTAAGCCTTCGGTACGTGTTTAATATCTTGAGAAACAAAAGAACTTGAGCCAAATAAAGTAATTTTTTTCATTGAAAAGATATTTGAGATTATTTTTATTTTTATTATTTTATCATGTCTCAAATATGTCAACACATTCTTCAACATAAATTTCTCAACTACATGATTTTTTTACAAAATTTAAAGGAGAAACCTGGGAAAGTTAACCACAGCAATAAAATAGAAAATGAATGTTATTCCCTATCTTTACCACACAATTCTATCTTTATCGCTCTACGGATGCTACAACACAGTGCTAGGCACTAACATTTCTCAAAATGATCGACTATTGTAACTTCGTTGTTTTATAAGCGATTTTCATGTATTTTTTCTGACGTTTAGTAATACTTATGATCTTTATCTTAAGAGTATTTGAATAACTTGGAATACATTAGACTACTTTTGATGCGCATGACTTCGTCAAATAATAAACTTTTCAAAATCACTGTTTATTGATATTTCGTTCTTGTTAATTATTCGAAAGGAACTAAAAGCAATTAACTTTTCTAGTCAGGATAGAATGACCTCATTGTATTTTCTGTAATGATAATTGTTTTCTATTTTAATTATTTGCTTGTTTATTTTTGTTGTATACTTGCCTTAATTAACTTGAACAAAATAATCTCACTTTTGGAAGTTATTTTAGTTGCAAAGGAAACACATAAGACATGAAATGTCTCTTAAATCAACAGTAGGATTTGTTGTTGCTGGTAGTTATGGGATTTTATAAGCCCTCTGACAAACTGTCAGTGATTTAAATCAAATGTGCTATAGCTTCTGAAGGTAAAGCCTCCTGCGCATCTAAAGGTGGAATTCTGAATTCTAGCTCATACGAAGATGACACTCATGCACTAGCTTTCACAAACTTTCTTACAGGTAGGCC
Organism: Argiope trifasciata; assembly: GCA_026543055.1. Taxonomy (NCBI): domain Eukaryota; kingdom Metazoa; phylum Arthropoda; class Arachnida; order Araneae; family Araneidae; genus Argiope; species Argiope trifasciata. The sequence goes on along the minus strand of JAPMOQ010041062.1, from coordinate 3,549,294 downwards.
CTTTCACACAACTCACAGATAAAATAAAATGTTTAAAAAAAAAAAAAAACAGAACCCCAACCAGGACCCGAACTCAAGCCGCCGCCCAGATAAAGGGGACGATACATAATCCCTAGACCAGGACGCCGGTACAATAGGAACAAGCTAGAAAATATCCTGGGGGAGCAAACCTTCTTCATCAACTGGAACTTCAAGGAAATCGATTGCAATTTCGACTTGTTTAAATTGACCTTTATAACAAGATCGATATAAACAACACTACAACAAATATGGATAGACTATTCAAAATACTGGTCAAAATATAGTCAAAAATAAAACAGGAGAAATTTCTTGATAATGAAAAATATCCATTTGGACCATTTATATAAATTTATTTGAGATTTTTATATACAATAACTTTTTATTTAATTCAGTGTAAAGTAAAAACTACTGTTTAGTTGATTCGTGTTCTTTCTAATAAGTAATAAAAATTTTTAAAATGCTCCCAAGTTTATCGGAATTAAAATAATGTCTTAACACCGTGATAAAAATGATATTTTTGCATTGTTTTTTTACTTTAAATTAATATTAAAATTTATAACATTTAGTAAAGTGTGATAAAAGGCCATTTTAATACTATTTACGAAACAAAAATATTTACCTCATCAGCTGAACTTATGAAAAGTATTGTGAAGTATTGCGGATTGAAACTCACTTGCATAAAATGAGCTAATTATAAGTGAAAATTGTTTTCCTTTACTATATCATATGTTATGTCAATGAAGTGTGAAGTTTTTTCTGTACCACAATATCATATAATTTTTTTTTTTTGCTTTACTGGCAGATTATTTTGTGAGAAAGATTATTCTATATAAAAACATATAATAGGATTCGAAACTTGTTTAAAAATTTATTTTTTCAAAAAAAAATTTAATATTTAATTTTAAAGGAAAAAAAAATTCAAGGATACAAGAAAAAAATAAAATAAAGCACGTAAATACATCATTAATAACTGATAGATAAAGAAAACCCTTCAAATAACGTGTCAGTTTTTTTAAAAAGGTTTTAATGAGATGGATTTCCTAGATAGTTTCGTAACTAATAATGTAGAATAAGAAGAAAAAATGAATGTTTCTGGATGCCTTAAGACAATGATAACGATGTTTTTTTCCATCTTGCATCCTTCTATATAAATTTATATTAATAAAACTTAAATTTAAAACTTTACATTTAAAATAAAAAACTTTTTTTTCTAAGTTTAACTTAAAATTAAAATTTTTATGAATTCAAATTTCCCATTAAGGTGCAAAATTACTTAATTAGCAGGATAACGTATTCGGAAAAGATTGTTCGTAACTTAAATTTGAGAGTTTAGTATTTTCAACACAAAAACTTAATACGGAACAAATTCAAGAATACTGGCTTAAATTCAAGTACAAAAATTTATGAAATCGATGTAAGCAATTAAATTTCAATCATCTTGGTATTTTACAAAAATGATTTCTGTAAAAATAATATTTTATTTATTAGAAAAAATATTTTTCAAAATATAATTATCTATAAAATAACATTTCTTTGTCATATTAGAAAGAAAAATCCATACTTCTCGCTTATGCAAACAAGAGAAATTCTCAGAATAGTAAGGTTTAAAGGAATTAAGAAA